>BMAU01000242.1:0-32500 GCA_019973935.1 Trichonephila clavipes | reverse complement strand
AAAACGCAACGCTTTCCCCCTGTTATCTCTTCAGTTCATCGAGAGCTCACTCATGGTTACACATGGGGTCACTTGACGCACCACCCCCCACCCCCTCGTTCTCTGCACTGTAATCTTCCGAAGTGTCACCGTGACTAAAGAGAAAAAAAACAGGCAGTAGGTCAGCACGGTACTCACTCGTTTTGTCACCAGAGGTCGTGGTTTTTTGACTCATTGTAGCATAGATTTCGGGCCACATTATTCGAATAGTTGCCATTCACTGGTGAATGAAAAAAAAAAGTTTCCTTTATTCAATTCTAGTGGTCTTCTGGATAAGTGGATGGACAGGAAACGGATGGAAAACCGTTGGGGGAGCTTTTGTGACATTGTGTCAAAGTACCGTAACTTACACTGTAACGTTACTGTGTCAATATGCTAACAACAGTCGTTACAATTTAATCAGCAGCTGTTGTAAGAACAATTGTGGTCTCAAATAACCACAATTGGAACGTAATTGTCGGAAAAGTTAGGAGAAATTTCCAAACCAACCACTCATCTTGGTGAATAATGTCCCAGATTTATGTAACAGGCCAGATATCATTGTGATGTTGAGCCACAAGGAAGTTGCTCAATTTGAAAATCATTGTTCAAAACAGCTACACTAAAGTTAAGAAATTTTAAGTCAACTCTGGATTTAACATAATGTAAACTATTTTATTCTGCATAAAAAAAATGAACTTATTCTATACTTTCAATTCTCTGTTCTAACATTTAAATTAAATTATGTCACTATTTTAACCCTTTCGTGGCCATTTATTTCTCTTTGGAATTTTATGCTGATTTTTATTTTTATTAATAACTAAACAGCAGCATTTAAGGAAATATATTTTATTTTGTGGAACTTTATGTTTACATTTAAATTTTAGGGTGGGAAGAATACTTCCCAAAAAGAACCATTCAACGTCATAAGGAAAATTACATTTAATGACAATTATTTGCCATGAGAAAATGAGAAGCATATTGCAATGCACAAGAGGACATCTCATTCTGCACACATGTAGCGGGGTCCTCTTTTTCTTGTCCCTTTCTGCTAAATTTCCTACATCGTCTATAGTTGGAAACCATCTTTGGCATATGCTTTCCACACTGACTAAGCGCACAACATCCGGAGAACTACACACTTCTTAACTTGGAAGCTAGAAAAGCCTTTTCATTGTCTTGAGGAATATCCGTCTATTAGTTGATGAACTAATGCTATACGGAATGTTAGCTGGTCTGAAAAAAACTTCTAACTTATGTTTCTTTTGTTCACTTGCCACAGTATGAAAGTATTTATGAGTAAGGTCAATAAGAAAATAAAATATGAGATGCCACCAATCTACAGATCTTCTTATTAGATATCTTTCTTTTTCTTGAATTGAAGTAATCAACCCCTCCCATGGCATCGATATATACACAGCGACAGCTTTTGGACAAGGTACTTCTTCTTTAGTTACATCTTTTTTTTGTTCCGATTTACAGGTGTCATAATCACCGGATTATGCGCAGTAGCACAAAACTGAAGCTGGAAATAGTCTTCCCATCGTTGTAATAGCAAGATCGATATCGTCGGTCTAATTTTCCGATTGCGTAACTCCATCTGGGATGCTAATTTGATACAGTAAGGCTAGGCGCCAAGTTGTTGTTTTTATATTCGCCAAGATAGGCGATAATATTACAATTTGGTTTACTTTGATATTTTTATCATGCGATAATGTGGTTGTCATGGAGATAACGTATATTAGTTTTAGTTTTTGGTTTTGGTTTTTTTTCCGCGGGATCTCTGCTCAGGAAAAGTAACACATTGTTCAAATTTTGTGTCATGAACGCTTAAAATTGTGTAAATAATTTAAATATCTCGAAGTGTAATACATTAATATTACTTTCTGTTGTATTTATTTTATGTTAAAATCTTGCCACCACCTCTCTCTTCGAAATCTAGTTCTATTATGAAATAAAGAAAAGTAGTGATCATACTGATCGAAGAATAAATTAAAAGCGTGGCGCGCACTGAGGCATGGCATCGACAAAATAAAAGGATTAAGGAATCGCGCCAAAAAGTGCTTGGCGCGTTGCACTCCTATATCAAATCAGTAACGCCGGTGGAGTTACGCAGTCTGATAATTAGGCCGACGATATATTATAATGGGTTTGTGCTGCTCACAGGTGTATTTTGTAAAATCACATAGCTGGGAAGTGATCTTTCCAAGGTTTACGAAAAGGTTAAGTGTGAGTGAGCGTAATTTTGAACCTCGATCAAGTTATGAAGACGACACCTGGGCTGGAAACCCCTCTCCTAACTACCACACTCGGAGTCCATCAAGGGAAGACTTTGAGCCTCGCCAGATTTAACTTGCATCAACCGCTCAAAACAGTGGGTCTTTAGTGGCCTTATGGCTCAAACTTATAACACGACTACAATGAGTTCATGATTTCTACCACTAGCTACTGCGACCGTGTCATGATTTTATAGTCAGTTTTGTTTTGTCATGTCAGATTTTATAGTTTAAAATCAATCTATTATTCCACGCACATCTTTGGAGACCTTTTCAGAGTTTGAAATATGTCGGTACAGCTTCACAAACGTTAACATTACGATGTCATAGTAAAAGAAACAATTTTATTTTTCTTCTATTTCCTAACTTATCGTTTCATTATGTCTCGAATATTTGATTGCTTCTAAAATTTTCTACAACATTTTCTCAATTTTTTGCATTTTAATGAAAGTAAGTGAATCAGAGATATCGGAGCTTTTTAATTTAAATCCAACTGGAGGTATGCGGTTGGAATTAAACAGTAATAGAGCTATTTTTAATATTATGTTATCGATATAAATTACGATCCAGATTATTTGAATATTTGAAAAATATATTAAGGGGAATAAATTGACAAAAATACTTTAGAAGGAATTAATTAAATTTTAATTAGTGTTTATATTTATTCTAATAAGAGCATAACAGGAATGTTAAATTGGATATTATTAACGGATATAATCACTGAATTTTTTTTTGCTGCGATGAATTATTGTGGTTTCTTAAAAACATTTTTAACTTAAAATATATCAATTTAATCATTTGATTATTTTCAGAGTTTAATCTTAAAAATGGAAATTAGATAAACTTACCGACACACTTTTAAACAACTTATTTTAGTGTTATTGTTGAGTTATTTGTTTGCTTGTGATATAAATCACAAATTTGATGACCATCTTTGAAAAGGAAAATCGCATTAAAAATTTTAAAAACTTACTTATTTTTGTTAATTTTCTTTATCGAATTCCATATTTACCACAGATTATGCATATAATATCTTGAATACGGGTTTGATTTCATTGAAACCTTTAAAGGAAAAATCGTTTTAGACGTTAAAGTTTATAAAAATTACATAAATATAAATTAAGCAAATATAACGGGTTTTATTACGTAAATTACACTTATAAAATTTAACCATTTTCTTCTCGTTCCCGCCAAAAATACAGGCTGTAGTATCGTCTTCTACTTTTCTGCCCGTTATATTTTTGAGTTGAAAAATTTAAAAATTAAGTACGCATCAAAAAAAAATAATCCCTAAGGCCGTGAAAAAATTGTATTTACCATTTTATATATCCGTTTGCAGAGTATCATTTGTTTATAATGTATAATGGTTTCTTTTCAACTAGTTTACATCTCTATTTTTTATACAGTTTTCTTCAATATAAAAGTAGGAAATAGGAACTGTTTTCTCGAAAATTATGGAATCATTTTAAGAGATTAAGAAATCAGTAGAAAAATGATTGTATTATCTCTTCATCATAATAGTTGAGGGAAAAAACAATTATATCAGTTTCACAATTCAAAGCTTTTTCGATCTGAAATAATTTTCTTACTGAATCGACTGTAATTAGAATTTATTTCCTTGCATGAAACTGATATAATTCAAACTAAATTTATTGATACAAGAATTTAAAAGCACGAAACATATTTAATTCTATTTAAATTACACGTTTCACGCATGTAAATTTTTTATAAGTCTAATATTTACGAAGTAATGGTTCCTGCTTAATGGCATATCAAAGTTTAAAATTATTATTTCCTTAATTGAAAACAAGATTAATTTGACTTTTAAATGTTTCTTAAAGGTATTTGGTACGTTTAGGAAACCGTGGTTTTTTGAAAAATCATCTCTTATAAATGAATATTTTTTTAATATTTAGTGTCACTTGAATTGAAAATGTATATATAATTGTTTTAAGAATGTTATAAAATTAAAAAATTCACATGCAATTTTGGCAAAAAATGAAGAAATATTCGACATTTCGTTCGTTATACGACAAAGCATTTTTGTTTTTATGAAAAATGCTTCGATAATAATAATATTTTGTCTTTATTTATCTAAGGCCTCTGTATAGATATTAAAGTAGAATTTTAGAAATATAAAATTTAGAAGAGAATTTATATTCATATTTTAATACATCAGAGTAGAGAAATTTTAACATAAAACATTCGTTATTATTTCGATTGATAATAGCTCTAAAAATATTATTAATTTTCCAAAAATCCTAGTTCAGGCTCTGTAGAGAAGGCTTAGCTATAAAATATACAGTGGGTGATCGGTTAACGAACATAATCCGTTCCAAGACTATGTTCGCTATCCGAATTGTTCGTTAACCGATCATCGATTCACCATAGACTTCTATGTGAAATCGATTAATTCGTTCTGAAGACTCTAAAATTTAAATTTTAAAAAATGTATAATTCCTTAGTAAGTTTTTTAAAAAATAATACATACATATAGTCTTGCATATTAATCAGTCCTTTTCATTTTTTGCTTATGGGGCGTTGAAGAACATGTCCAATGTCGATTGCTTTTCTCTCTTTTTCGGGATTTTCCAGAAGTAATTAATAGCATTGTCGTTGTAAAGATCCCCAACCCTACTGACATCAGCTTGGTTTGGGTGCCATTCTAAGACCATTGCTCTGACATCCACACACTTTTTCAAAAGATCTGTAATGGCAGATGTCGGCATTGGTCCTCTTTCATCTTCCTCTTGTTCAGAAGGAGACACATTTTGCTGTGTTTCTTTGTGTTCTTCATTCAAAATTTCTTGGAGTTCTTCTGTCGTCCGTTCATCTTCATGTCCCATTATGAGCTCTTCTATGTCATCCTCGTTCACCTCCAATTCCAGATCTCTAGCAGTTGTCAAAATTTCATCCATAATTTCAGGAGTGTATCCCTGATCACCTCCGAGTATGTGTGTTCGTTGTCCGAACACAAAAAATCTTTGGTGAAAGTGTTCGTTATCCGGACACAGAAATCTTTGGTGAAAGTGTTCGTTAACCGATCACCCACTGTATAGATATTATAAGTAGAGAAGCATTTTTTCCATAAAAGGAAAATATTTTGAAAACGTGTCATTCTTTCTTTGATTTTTACCAAAAAAAGCTGCATTTAAATAAGTTCTTATCATAATAATGTTCTTAAAACAATTTTAAATGTATATTCTAATTCAAAAGATACTAAATATAAAAAAAAATACATTTCAATTTATATAACATTCAATCTCCTTAAAATGATACTTTCCTGTATTGAAAACAAATTTAACTTTCGAATGTGTCTTTAAAAGAATCTAATTTCCTTCCTGTTGCAACAGAAGCATTTTTACTAGAAAACTATTGCAGATATAATTCAATATTTTTTCTAACAAATTTATTAATAATATATTGAATAAGAAGGAATGCACAACTGAGAGATGGAACAATGCCAGGGAGATAAATCACATCCAGAATTCCTAATAAGCAGAATCATAACTTCCGTAAAGGTTTTTGATCTCCGTGTGTGAAAAGGAATATGCCACAATGGTTACATCATAAATAGATAACTCTTTCGTGCCCAATCTATGAATATTGTTACGAATTTTGTGTAAATAGTGTAAATAATTTGTATTTAAGTGTTTTAATGCATTTATATTACTCTATATTATATTTATTTCATGTTAAAACTGTACTATTCACAAGCAATGCCGTCCCTTACGTTATAATGGCAATTCAATGAGAACTTGGCGAAATATTGGCGGTAGAGCCAAGTTGGCATCATTTTTGGCGACCAAGTTGGTGACCAATTTGGCGACTTTGGTGTCATTGGCGACCATGTTGGAGAGTTCGGAACTCTCTGGAATTTTCTAGAAAGTAGTATCTCTCCACTAGTGTCACGTTCAATGACACGAGCGGTTATATTTCTAGAGTTTCTATCGCGCCTATAAAAACGATGCTCGCCGATACGGCGAGGAGTCTTGATTAAGCCAGCGAGTAGTGAGGATTGTTTTGACTAGTAATTAGCTCGGCTGTGCTTGTGAATAATCTTTACTTACGTGTATTTTTAAACACTGTTATTGTGTTTGAATGCTGTTGAAGGTGTGAAGACCTTCGGATATTTACCCTGTGAATATTGCCGATGAATCCTGTATTGAAAGTATTGGATTTTCGATAATAAATTCGCATTGCTCTTAAAGAACTGATTATTTTTTTCTTTTGTGATTGTTTTTGCATAAAATCCTCGAACCCTCGGATCTACGTAACAGAATATATAATTACCTATATATTCAGTCAAGTATAAATTAAAGCATGAATATAAAGTCAGTTATTACTGACCCTTCTTTAGGGGACATGAATGATCAAGCGTTTATTAAGACATCGCCCTATTAAGTAACACTGGGGCTATTGGAGACGGATCTCGTTATTTTGAATCATGATTAAATGACGAGGACGACACCTGAGCTGGTACACCCTCTCCGAACTTCTATATTATGCCAATGGGAGGACTCTGAGCATCGACGATTTAACACGCATCAGCCCCCTCTACATGACAGGTCTTCAGTATTAGAAGGACTCGAACTTATGACACTCTGGCCGCGAGTCCATGACCATGACCACTAGGCTACCGCGGCCACTTAAGGGCCACTAGCAAAGGACCACTAGCACTTGGCCATTTAGCAAAAATGTATAATAGAATATTTATTGTAAAGAATTACTAAGCCCTTGGGCTGAAACCCAATCATCTTTACGAATATTATTTATTACTCAGGACAATGTTTCTCAAACTGTGGGGCGCGCCCCCTAGGGGTGCGTGATAACTCTGCAAGGGGGGGCGCAAACATATTTAAAAGTTAAAAACAAAAGATTATTTTAAAAAATTGTTAATTTAGCGAACAAAATATATTCTGACATAATAAAAAATTAAGTACACATTTGACATAAATATTTCAAAACCATATACGCAATGTATTTTGTAATTAGTTTAACAATACTAAGAACGTATTCAATAATTACCAGTGATCCCCATGGCTTCTCGTATATAAAATTTTGTGCAAAAAAATATAGCACTTATCTGGATCATTCGTACTGTTTAAAACTAATCCCTCAAATGCGGATTCAAAATTACGTAATTTGCTCCCCAATGCCACTGTTGAACAAGTAGGCGAGCGTATGTGATGTATTGGGAGAGGGTAGAAGAGGAATAAATAAGCAAACCCTCTGAAATAATTAAATCCCTCGCAAAAGCACGAATTTCGGAAAGACGTATATATACGTCCGAGCTAATTAGTTCGATGACTGAGTGAGACGTATATATACGTCCGAGTTAATTAGTTTAATTACTGAGTGAGACGTTTTTATACGCTGGTGGCACTTAAAAGGTTAAAGTCGTATTGTAGGTTTAGCGTTAGAATATAGTATTATTGAATTCAATATATTGTTATTGTATGGAGGTGGGGGGGGCGATAAATTTATGATTGAATATTGGGTCGCATATATTGAAAATTTGAGAAGCACTGACTTAGGACGTATATGTACTAAAATGTGTGAAAAAAAACTTTCCTTAGTGTATATGTTACCGGCAAAGTATGAAATCCGGCATTCTATAGAATGCCTAAAACTAGCCGGCAATGTATGAAATGATTCTTATTTCACGCATTGCCTAGGCATTCTATAGAATGCCTAGTGAGAAACCGGCAAAGTATGAAATACTTCTCCAATTCGTTTCGAATATTGTTTGGTAAGGCACGAGACTTAACTCGTGCCTCAGGCACAGAATTTGTCAGTTGCACATTGGGGTTTGTTCGGGAGTGTCAAAATACTCAATTTTACTTAAACTTGTTTAACAAACATTGGTTTTTTCCTGTGCTGCATGAAAGTGAAAAAGCAAGCTGTATTGTTGGAGGAGTCGTGATCTATAGCAGGGGTTGGCAACCCATGGCATACGGTTCAATTATCAGTGTCACTCAGCACTAAGCAACAAACTGGTCAAGTTTTGAATGGATGCAACTTCATAAATTTGTAATTGACCTCATTTGACAAACATCTCCAGAATTATGGATAATTAAGGAATTGTGAAAAAATATATGTAACATAACTCTTAAGTTAAATTTACAGCTTCTTTTTTTTTTACGTAATTGAATGAATTTTGTAATTGAATGCCATAACTGGAGATATTTAATTATTTGAAGAGAGAAAATTGCATATAAATTCTGCTTTTCCGCTTGTAGTTCTACATATCTAAGTAAAATATCTTTCCTCATATGAAAAATGTTTCGAGTCCACAAAGAAATTGTTTAACAAGTTAATGCTCGGAGTCAAGTGTCAAAGTGAAAGTCACAAATTATACCACATTTTTTGCGATATGAAAATAGAGTGAAGCAGCACTAGGTTAACATTAAAAACTTCATTTATCTTCCTATTTAACTGTAATGAAGGGAAATATTTATATTTTACGTTGTCTATTTTTTATTCTAATAAATATATTTAAAAAACATGATATTTGTACATTTCAAGTTTTAAAAAAAAATTTGTTAAAGAAATAGTTATATTTTTTATGCTGTTTATTTTTATGTTAAGAAATATTTTTAATTAATGCAAAATTAATGTGTGATAAAGCTGTAAATCTATATAATTGAACACTATTCCCGAAGAACTTAGTTAGAACTAAAGATATTTTTGAACATGAAATTTCTCTTCTGTCAGTTGTAATTGCTCATTCCAATAGAAGCAGCGATGAATTCGTCAAATGTATATGAAAAAGAAAATAGCTAAAAAAGAATGATCTTTGAGCGAAAAATATAATGAAATATAATTCAAAATACTATATTCAAGCCTATCGTGTTGCAGCAATTAGGTTAATTTCAAGTTCTTATTTTTTTTTTAAAGTTCTTTATTTGAAAATTTTGTTTTTTCTTAATAAAAGAAAGACAAATTTTGCTTTTGGTACAACTTTCTTTTTCCTTTCCGTATTTTGAATAATTTTGTAATGGAACTTTCATTATTTTGTCAGAATAACATTTGTATTTTTTAGAAATGTACAACATTGATATAATAGCCTTATCTTGGTCTTATTTCATACTTTGCCTAAACAGCTTTGGTCATTCTATAGAATGCCTAGGCATTCTATACAATGCCTAGGCAAAGTATGAAATAGTTTTCATATTTCATACTTTGCCTAAAAACGCCCGGCATTCTATACAATGCCTAGGCATTATATATAGGCATTTCATTCTTTGCCGGTAACGTATATACTAATGAGATTTTTCGCAATGTGTTATATTTTTTTTCGAGACACCTCGCAGATTAAAATTCATCATTAAATATTTATTAGTCTTTGTTCTTTGGATTCGGAAAAAAAATCCATTATGTCATAAATACTTCCTATTATTTCTTTTGTATTAACCGATCCTCATCAAAAAAAGATAAGGAGATATTCCTTCCATGTGTACAAAACAGTAATCTCATATCTCTAAATCATCCCGCTGACATATTTGCTTGTTTTTAGTTCATCATCCACTCAGAACATCATCCACAGCTTATTTTCAGAACTTGAGGAAGTCTAGCGATATCTACAAAATGGGACGCGCAGGGTGATATTTATCGATGGCCGATAAGAATATCGCTGGAGTAGGTTCCAGCTGGTTGACGTTCCTCTCCAAGTTTTCGGTCATCGGTTCCAAAGGTCACTTCGCTTTATGGGGAAGATGACACACGTGGATTTGAAGAGGCTTCCCCGATAGGGTGCTGGATAATTTGTTGCAGTTTTTGAAGTGTTTGCTGAGGTGCTTTTATCGGTCGATTTTCGACTTATGTTGAGAGGTTGCGTGGCACTGTTCTTGGTGGAATGACACTCAAAGAGAAGGGGAGATGTTGACAGTTATAGAATGAAGCGTTGCTTCGAACGTTGGGTCTCAGGGATGTTAAATTTCTCTAGAAGTCTGAAAATATAAACAATTTTCAAACAGGTATAATTCTTTTAAATTTAAATTAAGTAATTCGAATCTTTAAAACATTATTTATAAAGAAATGGGGCTTCAGAATAATATAAAATGTTTAAAATGTAATCATAATTTTAAAAATTATAAGCATACTAGCTGGTATACCCGTTCTTCGCACGGGTGAACTGAAAAATTAAACAACACAGATTAAAGGATAAAGAAGTTTTTAATGAGTTAATTTTACGTGAATTGCAAATTAAACAAAAAAACCTTTTTGCATATCTCAGCTAAACAAAAAAAAAGAAAAAAGAACACTTTTGCTAAATTTTAAGTATTAGATCTAATAGCTGATAAAAAGGATCTTTTTTTTTTTTTTTTTTATTTAACACTCTTGAGGGTTGATTTTTGAAATACCTCCCTAAGCTGATCTCTGCTCTGCAAAAGTAACACATTGTTAAAAGTTTTGTGTAATGAATACTTAAAATAGGGTAAATAGTTTATATCTGAAAGTGTAATACATCACTATTACTTTCTGTTGTATTTATTTTATGTTAAAATTGCAATATTCGCAAGCAAAGTCGTTTTTCTTAAATTATAATAGCTATAATGGCGATTCAATGAAAAACACAGCGAAATGATAACGATAGAGTCAAGTTGCCAAATGTCAAGCTACTTTAATAGCTCGAGCTTTATTAGAGCTTTGTAAGACCCGCCGTGTAGGGGCACGTTGCACGTTAATGCTGTATCTACCACATTATGATTTACTGCAGTTTTTTTCATGCAATATTTTTTTTGGATCACTTCACTGAAAATTAAGGGATATACATAATAAAGAAAATACTCCACTTGGGGAAATTTAATCCGTTAGAGCTAATAAATTAATTAAAGACATTCCACTGTAAAATTAATTATGTACACTGTTCACTTAAAATAAACAGTCAAATCGTTTTCTAAGGTTTTCATTAACCTACAAAAACATAAGGCACTTAAATTTTGACATAAACTATTTTTTCGGGACAAAAATAATAATCTTTGCAATCCGCTGAAAACGCCGTCAGCTGAAAATGCATATCTGCTGCAAAACTGTTCGCCTTCCCCGCTAAAATACTCATCATAAAACCCGTGCTGCTATATATCTTGGAAGAGTGGATTTAAAAGAATATTCCTGCAAAGTATTGGTAGAATATTCCTTCTAAGTTGGTGTGGTGTGGTAGTTAGGAGAAGGAGGTGCCAGCTCAGGTGTCGTCTACGTCACTTAACCATGGTTCAAAATTACGTGGTCCGTTGCCAAAAGCCCTCGTGTAGCTGAACTGTGCAACGTTAATATTCACTCACTCCAAAAATACAGTACAGTAGTTATAACTATTTTTATACTTAAAAATGCAATATCCACCTATTTAATTAAAACTATAGCTTTATAATTAACTGCTAACCACAAACAAACTATGCAAATATGTCCAATTGATGTAGTGTGAAAGACAAAGTTTATCTACTGTAAGTACCAGAAGCAATAGAAGTATTTATTTTGAAAAAAGATCAATTTCTTACTACCAAATGTGCATAATGAAATCATTAAAAACATTAAAATAAAGAGAGATTTATATAACAACCCCTCCCTACAAAACTTAGTTTTATTCTGAAATAAAAAAACAAATTAGTGATTTTGCTGATCACAGGAATTAATTAGAAGCGAGCGCCTTGCGTAGCAAACAAAAAGGGTTCTTTCACAAACAAAAGATAAATATATGCTGCCGTGGGCTTTTTTGCAGCGCACGCCAGAATCGCTTGTAGATGGCAGGATTTTTTCCTACTTACTTGACAAATATCGTTACATTTTGGACACTTCTCACAATATCTTTATAAATTATAGCCTATGCTATAAATTATAGCCTATGTGTTATTCTGATGTATAACATCCGTCACTACACCACTCACACCTCTCACATGGGCAGCCATTTTTCCTGAGCCATTATCCTCACTTTTCAACACCTAATAAGAAGACTCGCTCTTCCACACAGATTCCTCGCTGAAAACTTTCCGAGATGTCAAGATCCATGCCTCGAATCTCCGCTTACTGGCCTGCCGCCGCTCGTCCAATTGCAATGATCTACTACCAAACATGTGAAAACTCAATCATCAGCCATGTCATTAAAGAGACTTTTGTGCCAGATACGGGATTAAGGGTTCTTCGAACCCAGGTGCCCGAATAAATTCCCGCAGATTCCCGCAGATTCTGATGTATAAGCTATATTACTGTAAAGTTTCATTAAAATCCATTCAGTTGCTTTTGCGTGAAAGACGCCCAAACATCCTCACAAACTTTCGCATTTATAATATATATCTAGATGAAAATAGGAAATTTTTGTATAAGAAATATTTATTAAGGATTACGTCACGCATGCTATTTTCTAAAATAATAGCTTTAATTACTAGCTATAAGTTGATTTATAAAATTAAGTGTATTCTTATATTACACTGCAGCTATTTATATATATATATATATATAATAACTTACCTATTTTAATAAATAAAAAATATATATATTTAAGAAATATTTTAAAAAATTGAAATATTTTACAAATATTTTGAAATACAAAAGATATATAATACTAAAATTAGGTAGGGTTTAGAGAGTATGATGCATTTTATAATTATATAAAGTTTTATACATCAGAGGCTACTATTTTAGAAAATAGCAAGCGCTTCGCAAAAAATACTTAATATTTATTATAGAATTTTCATTTGCTTATGATTTTTTTTAAATTTTTATTATATTTTAAACATTTTTATACTTTTCTGAAGCCCCATTCTTTTATAAATAATGTGTAAAAGATTCGAATCATTTAAGTTAAATTTAAAAGAATTATACCTGTTTAAAAATTGTTTATATTTTCAGACCTCTAGAGAAATTTAACACCCCTGAGACCCTTTTAGAAGTGGTCGCCAACTTTTTTGATCTCACGCCCCAGTAAATTCATAATTTAAATCCCGCGGACCACTAACAGGATTTTTTAAGTGTTAAATTATTGTTATGCATCGAATTATATTTCAATGCATCTCTTAAAACAAAACTTAACGTGTGATGAGTAAATATATATTTCACATTTTTCTGGGGACCAACGAAATTTTCTCGCTGACCTCTAGTTGTCCGTGCACCACCACTTTGGCGACTTCTGTTTTAAAGAATGGATAGGAAACTGTTTCGAATTTTGATTAATTAAAGATTTAGATAATTTAAACAAAAGTTCGGGTGAAATGTTTTCAAAGAAAGTTGTTTCGATATAATTTTGAAATTATCAGTATATAATTCAAGTTGAAAACAAACATCTGGTAAAGAGTTGAGATATATTATCAGATACCGCCAAACTGTTCTCATAACTGAACACAAATTATATATATAACATTATTTCAACAGGAATTAGTGAGTGTTCATTAACATCACATTTTGAAGCAACACGAGGGCTATTGGCAACGAGCCTCGTTATTTTGAACCATGGTCAAGTAACGAGGATAACACCTGAACTGTTCCCCTCCTTTGTAAACTTCCACACCACGCTATCTGGAAGACTTTGAGCCTCGATAGGTGTAACGTGTCTCACCCGCTTTACATGCTGGGTCTCCAGTGGTACTAGGCTCGAACTCATGACAGATAGGCCACGAGTCCGCGACCATGGTCACTAGAACCACTTGACCAACACCCTCAACAATATTTAAAACATTTCATGTAGAAAAAGAAAAATCAGAAAAATCATATACGTGATTACGGCATCAATATTTAAAAAATAATAATAATAAACTGCTGTTATGAGAATATTGTAATTTTCAGAAGGAAAATACTGTATTTTAAAGGAATTTAGTTATACTAGAATCAATTGCTTCCTCAAATAAGTGGCCCATTAAGAGGTCATTATTATTACGTCAAAAAATGTACATTTTTTTTCAGAGTTTATTTTTGAATTAGGAAGTTATTTTAAATTGGGCTCGTTGTAATTTGATATGAGGGGTTTTCTAGAGGTTAATTATACGGAATTACTGAATGAAATTTATTTCAGTAAAGTAATATTTTTTTTTGTAAGATAAAAAGTTTATTATTTATCTGTTTATATATTTATTATAATTTTATTTTATTTTTTGGCATCTTTTGAAATCACAGTTAAAACGGTATTAAAAGGGGGGGATGAAATCTTCTAAGTTTAAAAATTCCTCATACATAAGATTGAAGTACTCTAAAAAAATTTATATTCATAGAATTATAGAATTTCAATGAAAATATTAATTACAAAATAATTCATTATAGCTGAGGGAATAATAAAACATCTTTCAATCTCTAAATAAAAAAAAATATTAATCAAAAACATTATCTGCTGGAAGTTTTTGTAAGAAAATAATGTGAGAGGATTCTCAATTTAAATAAATTGAGGTTTGAGTAATTTGAAACGAAAAAGATTTTCGTAAAAGAAATATACTAATAAACAAATCTATAAATATAAACTAAAGTATTTTTATTTTCGAATATTTCGAAATATTACTGTCCACGAATCGACTGTTTAATAACTTTGCACTCTGAAGCAACCCTAGGACTGTTGGCGGCGAACATCGCAATTTTGAACTACAGTCAAGTGACGAGGACTACACTTGAGTTGGCATCCCACTCTCTTCAAGTTTCTACACAATGCAAAAGCGAGTACTTCGAACCTCGTCAGATTTAACGAGTTGTCAGTCCCTGTACACAATGTGTTTTCGGTTGTACCATGTTTCAACAGAAACAATTCCGAGCCTCGAGTTCCTCACCATGATCACTCAACAGAGATAATATATATATATATATATATATATATATATATATATAGCCTTTGTTGCTCCATATCTCACAAAACCAAAACTGAACTCAACTCAACTGATTACTAAACATTTATGACATCAGTTATGTGAGAAATGTGCTGTTATTTACATTACCGTAAAATCCGGCATATAAGTCGCATCCATACTTTCAAGATGCAATTTTTAATTTTTAGGTATATTCACCGTATATAGCACGCATCCTCCACCCCACCCCCTTTTTTATGCAGAAACCTGAAATGTACTTGCGCAATGCACTTACGTTTTGAAATTATTTATTCGAAGTATTATTCAAAGCTTTAGAGAAAAAAATAGTATATACTTCTAGACAGTGGCGCACACAAGCGCTTGATTTTTTTTACCGATTATAAATCTATGCATATTAGGTTAAATTTAATAAAGTATTTGCTATTAATTAATTTTATTAATCAATGCTATTTATTTATTCATTAGTAAATTTTTTACTGCTTTTTGTTCCCGAAAATCGACAAAATCAAAAGGAGCATGATACAAGAATGGTGGACTTGCGACCCTGGACACCCCCCTTGAAAAATTCCTGTGTATGCTATTGGTATAATATATAGCCAGGGTGGGCGTCGTATTGGAGCATGATACGGGAATGGGGGGCGAATAATTCCTGGGTGCGTAACTGCTTCTAGAACTGTAACCCTTAAAGTTCATAAGGAATGTTATTTCTTTTAAATAAACAGTGTTTTTCTATCTATGTAGAAGTCTAATTTTTTTCTATGGTCATCTATTTTTATTATTTTTAAAGCTCTCATTTTTATACCCGGAGTATAACTCGCACCCGTAAATTTCAATCTTATTTTTTGCGTTAAAAATGTGCGTTATACGCCGGATTTTTCGGTAAGTAATTTATTACCTAAGTGTTTTTCTCTGTTGATAATTTTCTAAAGATGTGATGGCCAAACTGTTCCGTAATTCAAGCTATAGAAATATACACTGGTGTGCTAAAATTAAGGACGAAGTCGAAAAATTAGCATATCAGCTGAGGCAGAGTGGACAGAAAGACCAATCAGGAGATTAAGTAAGGTGATGTACGGTAGCACATGCGCAGATATGCAGGTAGACGTAATGGGGGTGTGTCTGAGTAGAATAAAGCATGTTGTCGGTGTAAGATCAGTATTTCTGGCAAAGAGATTGCACGCCGTACAGCAGTTAAAAATAACACCGAGTTGCTGCCTATGGCGAATAATCAATCTGTTAGACGACATCTGGATGCTTTTACCCGAGGTCGAATCATTTGGGAAGTTGGAGGGGAAGGCCGCAGTGTGACAAAAGTGTGGCTGCAGAGTTCGGCATTGCTCACAGCATCGTTGCACGACTTTGGAGACAATTTCAAACTACAGGAACAGCTATCCGGGGGTTCAGTAGTGGTCGTCCACGAGGAACCACACCCGCAGATGACCGGTACATTGTCTTACAGGCCAGAAGAAACAGGCGGCAGACAGCGGGAGAAATCGCTAGACACCCGACACAGGCGACTGGACGACCGATATCGCGTTTTACCGTGGCCAGAAGACTGCACGGTGGTGGTCTGTTTGCACGACGCCCTGTACAGTGTGTACCTTTAACGCCTGCCCATCGGAGAAGGCGTTCTCTGTGGTTCCGGGAACACCGGAATTGGAGAGACAATGAATGCGGACGAGTACTCTTTACAGATGAGACAGATTCAATTTGAGTAGCGATTCTCATCGCATATCATCTGGAGAGACGGGGAAGCCGCAATCATCCCTCGAACATCATTGAAAGGGACAGGTATGGAGGTCGCGGTGTTCTCTCGTTTGGGGAGGCATCATGCTTGGTAGTCGTACAGACCTTCACATCTTCGACGCGGGTTCAGTCAACGAGACCCGTTATTGTAACGAGATTCTTCTTCCATATGTGCGTCTTTTTTAGAGCACTATGGGTCTGCAGTTCCTTTTCATGGACGACAATGCACCATGTCATCGCACAGTAGCTGCCGAACAGCTCTTAGAGAGTGAGGATATTGAACGTATGGATTGGCCGGCACGATCTCGGATCTCAATCCCATCGAGCATGTATGGGTTTTCTAGGCAGACGCAGCAGCTCGTACCTTACCACCTGTAACGATTCGGGAGCTTCGATTGGCGCTGCAAGACGAATGGGCAGCAATGCCTCAACAACTCATTGACACCCTCATTCTCAGCATGGCAGACGCTGTGAAACCTGCCTAGCAGTCAGGGGGAGATCATATCCCCTACTAAAGACCGGATGTTTCTTGCTGGACACCCATCACAGGGATGTTTCGGCCTTCAGTCGCATTGCGCTCCATGCTACTTTTTCAATAAAGCTTC
This sequence comes from Trichonephila clavipes, assembly GCA_019973935.1. Taxonomy (NCBI): domain Eukaryota; kingdom Metazoa; phylum Arthropoda; class Arachnida; order Araneae; family Nephilidae; genus Trichonephila; species Trichonephila clavipes. The sequence goes on along the minus strand of BMAU01000242.1, from coordinate 15,076 downwards.
TTTTTATCCCTCTGATTTCTCTTTTAGTAAGTGTTGCTTACATATATTACACATGTCCTTACGTATTGGGGATCTTACGGTATTAAATGTGTTGATTTGGAAAAGCTTTTGTACAAAGTTATATTAAAAAAACCGTCTCGTCCTTGTTTTTTGCACACCAGTGTAGTTTCAACTTTAAGAAACAACTGTCGAGGAAGATAAATTTTTAAACTGTTATTTTATGAAATGGCTGGAAGAATTGGATGCAATGAAAGCTGTATTTCATTAGTGATTGAAAACTAAGTTTTCATAATGTTCAGAGGATTATAGACTATTTATCTTTAAATAATATTTAATAACACCTTAATTATTTTAATGAAAATTAGGTGTTTTGTTTCTACATTATTTTCGAAACTACGTTGCATATATATATTTATGTAATAATTCACTTAAATTTTCGCTCGGGGATTTTAATACACAATGGTCTTGAGCTCTCCAAGACTTCAAGTGATAATTAATTTCTTGTTTACCCGACTAAGAGGAAATAATTATAACTTTATCCCTTAAAAACTGAAAAGTCTGCGTGTTTGAAACAGGATGATGCAAATTTGCATCACCCACGCATTTGAATCAATCAGGAAAGCCTTTACTGAAATTCATGTAATTCTTGCAGCTTTCGGTTGACCAAAATTAGATGCCAAAAATTCGTTGACCAAATTCATCTCAGGGGTGAAAAAAAATGCTTTTCTGACTGCCTTATGTGTTCGCATGTGATTGTCCGTGTATATTTGTTTTGTTGTGTTCCGTGGCGTATTTTTATGTTAGTGTAAAATAAATATGGATGCTTAATGTATAAAAAGCTAACTCATCCTTTCCATGATTGCAACCAACTGAAAAAAGGATCACCTCAACGCCAAAATGTTTTAAATCAAGTCCGTATTATCTCATATATATATATACATACATATATAATAAAGCAAAAAATTATACGAACAGTAAAAGAATTTAATCATCAAAATTCAGATAAATCATGTGTCATTTAATAATTTAACTAAGTATTAGATTCGAAGACATATTATTTTAAATAATATAAAAAAAAACAAAATTTTAACTCAATTCTCACTTAAATCGACAAAGAAAAATTTTATTTTAGTTACTTTTTATTAAATAGTCACAATTAATATAAATATGAATATATACATATGACAGAATCACAATATTAAGTGACAAAACTATTTTCCATTTTCCTTTCTATGTATGATGCTGGACTATTTTTTTGTTTGCTACTTAATTAAATTAATTATTAATTTAACTACTTAATTATTAATTAAATTTTATTATTCTATTAAAATAGTATAGTAAAAAAAGAAATCACATTTTCAGAAATTAGGCCAGCCCAGGTGTGTTTCGAACCCCCGACCCTTACGATTAAAAGTCCAACGCATCATCCATTGCGCTACAGGGGTACAACAAACGATTTTCCTTTCTATATATCCTTATGGACTATTATTTTTGTGTTTGTTACTACTTATTCATTTTTTAAGTAATTAAATTAAGTAATATTTTTGAAAAAAACTGTAGCAACATCACAAACTGTTTCATCCACTACAAGTTTAAAAAAAGTATTCAAACTTGGATGGATGAATAGAAAGTATTTTATTAACGATTGAAAATTTGAACAAGATAGATAGATATAGATAATAGGCAGAATGTGAACTAATAGTAGGAATTGGAAAAAAGAGTTAATCACTAAAAATTCAGATAAATCATGTGTCATTTAGAAATTTAGTAAAGTTTCACATACAGTTTAAAAAAAAAACAATCATTCTTTTCAAAACTTGAGCCTACAAAAGAGAAAACTTGAAAATTTGTGGGTTATGAACCCAAAACATGGAAGACGTGAAGCTTTGTGGAAATTTCAAGTTAAACTTCTCTGTCTTCTTTGCAGAGAAAACGGTTCAAAGAACCCACGCTCAACTAAATTATTACCGTCAAAAACACGAAGCATAAAGCACTTTGTTGGATGTGACACGTGAGGTAATGACATTTGCACAGCGGCGCCATAAGACCTGACAACTTTATTTTCTTTGAAATTATTTTCTCTCGAAGACGAGTTTTTTAGCAGCAGATGTTTTGTCGAATCGTCCAAAGAAAGCGGCGGCAATTTATTTTTTCCAACAAAGAATGCGACTTCTCTTAGAAAGAAGAGATGAAAAAATTATACGGTTGGGTTAAAATAATTTTCTTTTGAAATGTGAAATGTTTCCATGTAATGTGAAAAGTGCTGAGGTAAACAGCATTTTTCAGCTTTTTTTCCATTCAATTTAGGATCTCTAAATTTTATTTTATCCAGGTTTGCTCTTTAACATTTTTTATACCAATACTTTGCTAACAGTTTCATCATTATTATTATTATTATTATCTTCTCGAATGAATTGTAAGTTTATCTTTAAAATCAAAATTGAGATTCGAAGTAAAAATTTATTTTTAAATTGCGCTATAGTTCAAAATTTTGTTGGTATTTCCATTTTATAAATGAATTTTTCGGGAAGTATTCAGTGAGAGGTCAAATTAATGCTTCAAAAGAAAATTGCATATTTTAAGTGTCGTTGTGGGTACTGTACATTTGAAAGAAAATGCTTTGTTAAGTGCCCTGCTAAGTGCTATTTCCCTACTTCTTTTATTCGAATATCTCCGTGACTTTCGTGGGAGGAAGAATTTGAAGAATTGCAAAATACTTAATAGCTGATTGCAAAATGCTCTGTTAAGAAAGGGATGACGAACCAGTGGCACGCGTGCCATCAACAGCACGCGACACAATATTTTGGACACGTCAATGATCAAAAAGGTTTGCATTTTATTTCAAAATAACAAAGTTCACCATGAAGTATTACGAAACTTGAGAGATCGGTCGTGGAGTGGCGGAAGCAAACTCGTTTGTTATTGACTTGCCTTAGTTAAGTCGTAGGCTACAATTGATTATGATGTAAAATTTGTCTGCACATAGCACAGACAATTTCGTCGACACAACTGTATTTTAAAGTTTATTTGTGTTGTATTTACGATTTTTAACTGTTACTTAACATGGCGAGTTCAGAAAAAGAACTAAAAGTGCAAGATAGTAAGTGTAACAGAGAATTTCAAACTTGGTGAATCTAGAAAGATGGCATTTTTAGTAAAGGCGAAAAAGCGATGTGGGATGTTCAAGAACAGTCGGAAGTCGAACATCGTCGGTAAAGGGGCATTTTGAAATGAATCATAAATCCTCTTGTCAAAAAATTCAACTACAGGAAAACTAATTAATTTCTCAGAAGCCATTTGACGGATAACTCCAATTCAGCACGCATTTTACTAAAAGAAACTTCTTACAAACCTATTTTAAGTTATTCGTCATCAATCTGCAACATTAGAAGTCACGCGCTAATGATACTTTATAATTTTAATTAGGCGTATAACTAAAACATTCACAGCTATACAGTGCAAAAGGTATTTTTTCAAAGTAAATAAAGAGTTTTGAGCTGTTAGTACTAATTTTATTATTTTCCCAATAATCACAGTTCAAATTTATTTGACGGCACGTCTATACCTCATTAAACACTTCTTTAGAAAATAATGGCACGCTGATTCATAAAGGTTCGCATTCCCTGCTCTATTGTAACACCCAGTGCTGTATGCTTCTTTTGGAAACAGTTGAGTGAAATAGGCCCTGGCGTAGCTAGTCCTGAGTGGGCCCTGTATCAAAACTCCTTGGGGGGAGGAATATATTTTTGATGGCTACCATTTTGTGGTTTTTTTTTTTTTTTTGCTTACGCAGTCTGGGGCCCCATATCACTAAAACGGCTGATACAGTAGCTGCACCCCTGTGAACAGCATTCGTAGAGAGAAAGTCTTTAAAAAGATCATCCAATAGCCACTACAACAAATGAATATAGATATTTACCTAACACCTAAAGGCGTAACAGGCTGGTTTTTCACCTATCGCATATAATCATCCACGGGAATCTAAGTTTTAGGATTTTTGTAGCCAGAAAGCTACAAAAGAGACCAGGAACGTTTCAATGCATAGTCAACTGAATTCGGGCTCAGGACCTCGGCATAGAGAGGGTAAGGCTCGTCTCATTCTCGATTCGCCCTCTGTACGATCATGAATGGAATAATTTTAATCATTAAAAATGTAGTTCCCGTACATGTTCTCTGAAAAACTAGGCATTTTGAACCAACTGGGAACCGTGGCAAAACTACATTACTACTTCATGTATGTCATTCGTGTCTAAGCCTACCAATATACAACATCATTACTCCTTTAATCGAAAGGAAGCATTTGGTTTGTGCATAAGTTTATGAGATTATGAATACCGTTCGTTTATTTGTTGCAGATTAGAATTCACATGAATAATTGACAACGTATGCTATATACCAGAAGTGGAGTAGTAATGAGACCGCATTAGTAATGAGTAATGAGTAAATAGTAATGAGACTGCATTGGCTTTTGGTACATATGAACGTGACTTTAATGAAATTATTATAGTTTTTGTGTTATAGTTTTTGTATTATTATAACAACTTTTACATTGTCTAGAAATATTATTAAAATTAAATGTTTTTTTTTTTTATTATTTGGCATAAAAAGTTACAAAATAAAATATTTCTGTATTCACATACGGGTAAAAACTTGTTATGACATTCATCATTGATTTTTTTATATAAAATTATTAAATTCATAGATGTCGTTGCAACTTTTTACATTTCACTATTGGTATTTTTGTTTATTTATTATTTTATTTTTATATTTTTATATTTGTTTATTTATTGTTTATTTTGTATATTTGGATCAAAGCTTCATAACGCGAAACTTTAACTGATCCTCTAAATGAGAATGTTCGTTTTTGCCATGTTCACTGGGTGGCGTTCTAACATTTGAAATGTACAATAGACAGTCCCTACAAGCGGTCATTGATTCGCAAACTGTTGTAATTTATATCATTAAATTTTAATTAATAAACAAGTGTTAGCTTTGAAAGTCGCACAAGAAACTCAAGGGGGCCGCGGGAGTCCCACCCCTGCTATATACTGTCTATTTCAACGTATCGCAGGGAGGGGGCTAGTTTTGCATAAGGGCCTCAAGTCGTCTTAAGACATCACTCAGAGAGATGCAAGAATACTTACTGTTTGTGTCTCACTCCCTTCTGAGTACAAAACAGCCAATTTAGCATGATATAGGAAAAAGCAATATTCGATCAGAAAAAAGACTGCGAGAGACTGTTTTCTTCTTTGATGAGTCTAGATTCTGCCTAACCACTGATTCCCAACGCACGTTCATCTGCAGCGAACCAGAGACTTAAATATCCTTCAACATTTGAGAAAGTGAACGGTATGGCAATGGAGGTTTGATGACATAAGTAAACATCTTATTCTCAGATTCCCATATCTTTGCAGAGTTACTGTGACTGCTTTGAAGTATGGGAGTGAAATTTTGAAGTTCTATGCATAGTGTTGCTATGCATAGTGCTCATAGTTGACTTTATTTTTATTGGTACTTAATGTATTATCGCAACCTATTGGCGTCATCATTATATGAAATGAAGCACATGCTTGCCAACTTGGCGAGGTATTATTAGAGTTGGCGATTGTTGCGATAATACGTAAGTACCATTTTCTTTTTATGGATCATAAGATTCGTCTTCAAGAGGTTCATCCGTTCTTCCACGAATTTCTGTTAATTGAAAATATTCACCAAATGGATTACCCAGCCATACTGAGGCCCATAGAACATACTTATGATGCTTTGGGGGAGGGAAATCGCAACTACCTTTTCCCGTCATCCAATGCCTAAAAACTGTATTGCTGAAGAAATAGGAAGACTTCCACCGAGACTCATAAATTGTCTCATTCCCAACTTATATAACTTTTGGGTTATGAAAACTGCATTATTGAAAGAGACAATAATTCATATCAACCCATTTCTTGTTCCATCTTGTAATTTCTCCGGGGGCCGATTCTCCTTTTCACGTAATTAAACTGGGATTCGTAAAGCTCAAAATTTTCTTCTTTATTAACAATTTATTTCAAAAAATACGCAAAAACTGAATGTTTTATTTTGACATAAAATATGAGCAATTATTTCCATGAAATCGTATCTTTTAAATTTGAAATCGTAAGGGGAGTTACCTAAATATACGTGAAAGTAATTTCAAAAGATTTAATAAGTAAAAATAAAAGAAGCATAGTTTTAAAATATTTTGCATATGATTCTAAGGATCTATAAAAGGGGTTACTTGTGCTGAATTTTTAAGAAATTTCAAGGAAACTCTTAACAGTTTGAGTCTAGTATTCCGTTAACCCTTTATCCACCGCATTATGATTTACTGCACTTTAATTTTTCTGCTCGTTAATTTTTGTAAAGAAGTATGAATGTTTATAACATGCATGAAACTTTTTTGGGGGGAAACTGCACAAAAATTGTTTACTTAAAAACCTATTTTTTATTACAGTTTAGTTTGCTTACAACTTCATTTGGAGTCATGAAAAACTAAACGACCAATCTAAAACCAGCATTATAATTAACGCTATAAATACACACAAAAATGTTATTTTTTCCAAATTTTTATGCTGTTTAACCAGCAGTATATATAGCTTTTATCAGCATCACTCAAACATAAAATTGAGTGTTCTTAAATTCCCCAGGCATGACAACGTATTGATAAATAAACTTATATTACCTTGGCAAAGTCAAGGAAATACAAGCTTTATAAAAAAAAATCGGGTTAATATTTCTTAAATACAAATTCATTACTTTGTTCAAAAACCATCAGAAGATTTTCTTCGTGAATACTTTCCTCCTTCTATATGTTCCATTGAAATAATTCGGTCCAAAACATACCCAATCTCTTCTAAGGTTCTCTTACTACTTTTTTCACTGGTAGTAAGCGGATTTATTGTGTTATCCTCTAACAAGGCTGTGTAAGCAAATCCAATACAGAAAAATGTTCGCTAAATTCCATACTCCATATGAGTAATGTCTATTCTACTAAAACGTTACTACTGGTATTTACGATCGTTGAACCATAAATTCAAGATCATCTAGGCGTAGTTGGTGATTCTATTTTATAGGTATTACACAGGTAGATGTAGAAAGACGCTGAGTTGGGTCTCGATTACAAATCACATTATTAAAATTTCTTGAATTGGCATCACGTATTTCTTTTATCAATATGGGTCCCTATCACTTATGATTCTGTTTAATAACTCGGGAAAGTGATGTTTGGATTGCTTTGTGTTTTGATAATAAAGTAGGACAACTTCTGCAAGTGTCGCTTTGTGTTATCAAAATAATATCGTTGAAAATAGTTTTATGTAAATGAGAGATGTGGTGTATGGATGTTTAATTAGATGTCTTCCTTGTTTCTGAGTCGTTTTGTATTCTATATCATACCTCGTTTTCTCTGGAAATGACTTCGATGGTTGAAAAGGTATTTAGTATACTTTTGGTTTGTTGCTTTAATATGCTTTTTAATTTAAGATTTACCTCATCTCTAAATCTGATTTTATATCAGGCCTCATTTTATGACACTATTTTTGAAGTGGAAAAACAATGTTAGATTGGAGCATACAAAGAGTGGAACACTTTGCTAAATAACCAGCGGGGGTAAGCAAAGTGAAAACAAAATGGAAAGATACCCCCTTAATTTCGCTTCTTGCAAAAACTGATCATTTGATTTAACTTAAAAATATTCAAAAAGAAAAATTAGAAGCACCTAATTTTTAATTTGCACAATGTAGCTGCAATAGCCGATTGGTCAAGATCGCAAACTCGTGGTCGGCGAGGTCGAATTGAAACCTAAAGGCAGCAGTAGTCTTGTGGTCATGGTTCCGAACTCGTGCCGGGCATGTCATTAAATTGAACTTAAAGCAACTGAAGACCCGCTGTGTACAACTCTGATGCACGTTAAATCTGCCGAGTCTCAAAGTCATCCTAGTGGTGTGGTAGTTTGGAGAGGAGGGAACCACATCAGATGTTATCTTCGTCACTTGACCGGATTCAGAATTACGAGTTTTGTCGCCAATACCCTTCGTTTTGCTTTGCAGTGTGACTTTATTAAACATTCCCACTCGAAATCTAGATTGAGGGCTTGCAAGGTAATTTTGAACCATGGTCAAGTTACGAGAACGACACCTGAGCTGGCCCCAACACCCCTCTCTGAACTTTCTCACCACACAAACGAGAAGCCTCGAATGTTTAATGTGCATCGTCCTCCTCTGCACGGTGGGTCTTCAGGGATACTAGGCTCGAACTCATGACACACCAGCCACAGGTCCGTTACATTGACTACTAGGCTACATCAGGATAGAAGATCTCATTCATGTTAAATCCGTCTAGGCTAATAGTTTTCCCGATAGCGAGGAAATTCTTAGGTTTTTTTGTTCCAGAGAAAGTTCAGATCACACCTCATCTAATACAACAATCAAGAAGAAAGAAGTCTCTAACCAAGCTAATGAAGTCTCCCTCTGTGAACTATCGTCTAAACCAGTGATTCGCCAAAGTGGTCTATATAGACCCCTAGGGATCTATGGCGACCTGCAAGGGGGGAGGGGGTCCACGTCAGCAAAAAAATAATTTGGGGGTCAATGAAGTGTAAGTGGGGATCTGTGTGATATTAACTCTCATTAAACTAAATTGCGACTTTAATTTGAAAAGAAAATTTAATCAAGTGGAAAACAAATTTTACTTACTAAGCAAATTTATTTACTAAATTTGATGAGGTTAATTTGCCCGTATAAGGTGACAGTATATTTTAAAAAAAACAACAGGAACCACACATTTCAGCGTTTTTTTCCAGAGTTAAACTAAAGAAGTGTAACACTGGAGGTCCAGAATTTTCTCTCAAATTAACCCAGACGACCTGTAAGCGCGTTTTAACCTACGTTCAACATTTAACTGACTTTTATTGAGATTTTGAAACCAGGTTTGTGTGTGTGTGTGTGAGAATACTTTGACTGTGGTAATACCACAGTAGGCAATGAATTTATATCGTTATATTGAAAAAAAATGTCACATGACAACAGGAACTGATCGTGATACATACTAATGAAGATTTTAAAGTTTAGAAACGGATGCCAGCAATTTTGGCTTTAAAAAGGCACACCTGTCATTTGTTTCGAATTATGGAATATCGTGAGGAAGTTTTTTAATTACTTTTTCCTAGTTAGAAGGAGCTTCAGTACAGTTGCCAATCTCCAAAACAAAAAAAGAAACTGGACACTACTAGCAGAGGAGATTTAAGGTTGAACCTGACAAGATTGATGCTACATGTTGAAAATTTGTTATTGTAGCGCTAGATTCATCCCTCCCATTAAAATCAATTGTGTGTTTTGTTTGGTTATTTTATATATTAACTTTTAATTAACATATGTTTTTTAAACTTTTAACTCTTTACTTAATTAGTTATAAATTTAATTCTTTTAAAGCAGTAGTAGTACTAGCTGTCAAAAAGACATTTAAGTTGATAAATTTGCAGACATTCCATATTAATTAAGCAGGGGTCTAGCCTATACTGAAAAACATGGTAGGGGGTCTATGACATAAAAAAGTTTGGGAGCCTCTGGTCTACACAAATAGGCACCAAAATTGGAGTGGTCATAACAAAACAGAACACACACTCATATAAATATGCATAAAATTACACTGACAATTTTTTATTATATAACACACAGTATAAACATACATAATGTGCGTGTTATAATTTTTAGCATGGTACGTGTATTGGTGCTAATTTAGCGAGCTCCTTTCTCGTTCCTTGGAAGACTTTCCGTTTTTCGATTCAATTTTTAATAATATTCGTAAAACTTTTAAAAATATTTTGATTAGTAACGCTGTTTGTAAAATAATATTTTAGTCTTTTCTGATATATATTTATTAGTTTTTCATGTCATAGTTTCCGTAACATATTTTATACTAAAAAACTACTATTAAATTCAGTGACGTAACTGGCTATTGGAGAGCCAAGGACTACTGAGCCTTGTTTTCGTGAACTTGGGCGCTGAGGTGCAAGAGCAGATTTTCCAGTCAGATGGTGAGTTTGACATGAAATCCCCCAGTGTTTAGTTCCCAAGCAAACTCGGTATTCATTTATCAAACCACTGAAGGGATGAAAGGCAGAGTCGACCTTGCACAGCCCGGGGTTTGAACCCCGGATCTGTAGCGTGGAAGCGCGATACGCTACCATTCGGCCACAGAGCTTCAACATATTTTCTAATGATGTTAATTATATATATGTAAGGATAATTAAGTTATATCCAAAACAAAATCTTTTTACCGTTTAGCTTTTATTTTTCATAACATATATTCGAGTCTTAAATTAAACAGCTAATTATTTTCTCTGAAAATATATTCTAAACACAACAATTCAAATCCCAGCTCATTAAATTTTATGGTCTTTACACGTGCAATTCCACGCTTTACTTTCGAATCGAAAACATAAGCTAAAAAGTGTTATTTAGCAGTTCTGGAAATTCGTTAGGGCCAATTAATTTTATGCAATCACTTGGTGTTCTTTTCTCTTAGCGAAAAAACGTGTCGATTGCTCGCAGAATAAAACTGTTTTTTACACAATGTTCTGGATTAAGACTTAAAACATCACATATATATAGCTGCTATAGTCTTATATAAAATCGTTTGAAAAGTTAACGTATCATACTTATATTTATATATATATATATATTCACATATTTTTATTTTACTATTATTCTTATTTTTAATATATATATTTGCTGTTGTGTAATAATTGTTATTCGAGAAGATTAAGGGGAACAAAAATTTTATCATGGTTTTAGTTTGCCTTTTATATATTATTCGGGTTATATTAATACCTCATTCAATGTTTTATTCCCCCTTATTTGAAACTCGCATTAAAATAGTTTAAAGTTCAATAGGTTTTGTCGACTTAAGTTTAATAGTTCACAATAACTTATTGCTTTCGAAATAAGAATATCAATATTTCGTATCTAACAGCATTCTTAACAAATGTATCTGTTTCATATGCAATGTAAATATACTTAGATCATTTAAAAATAATTTGAGGTCATTTAAACAGAAATTTATGCCTTAGAAAATAAAAAATAAACTAAACCAAAATTATAAAAGAAATATTTTAGTTTGGCGAACTTTGTTAGTTCCTTTACATTGTATATAGAGACTTGAATCCGTGACAGATTATTCACCTTGCAGGAACAAAGGAATATCGCGTTTAGTTCCGGATTCTTGGAACACTTTTCGTTCTTACAAAAAGAACATTTTGGCTCGACTTCCAAACGAAATGTAAACAAATGACAAAGTCAACGGCGTCATTGAACAGTTCTACCAAGCAACTGGCTTTGATAAAAATAAAATATCGCTTAAATATGTATTAATTTCATAAATTTACGTAAAAAGATACTACCAAATTATTATTTAAACTGATTGCCTTTCTGTTGATTCTATTTTCCACCGCGAACAAGAAGGTCCAGAACCGTGCGATTAGCTGAATAAAATACAGCAATTTTTTGATTAAATCATTTAATTGTTTTTAAAAAAAATTGAGTGTCATTTTATTTTTACTTGAATAATTTAAATAAATTGATATCATTCAATCGAACCTTTTTTGATACTTATATTTTATAATTTAAAAATCATAAAAAGATGTAGTAAGTTGCAAGGGTACGTATTCATTCACCAAACTTCATTTTTTTTATTACAGTACCCTACAAATTTCATCATTACCAAACAAAAATTTTTTTGCATTTTCTTGTGGCTTATATCATTGAGAAGCTTGCCAACACAAATTTCCGATCTATTAACAAATTAGTCTTTAAGATAATTTAAGTTTTCTGAGCTATGGTTCTGGTTTCGGTTTCATTTTAAAGCATTTTTCCACTCTTCAATTATGTAAAAATATTTTTGAGTACAATTAACTCTTTTAGTGTTAAATGTTTATTAATTCCAACTTTCATAACTAAAATCATTTCAGCTTGATTAAATTTTGAGTTTTTTGAATTCTCATAATTAATTAATTAAAATTGATTTTAAAGCCACAATTTTTCCTTTAAAAAAATAGCTTATATAACTTAGCAGCTTTATCGTTAATTTTCTCTTGCAGAGAAAATGCCATGGCCCAAACATTCTCAGGTTGCTATGAGAAACAATATCTCGAAGAGATAGAACACTACTGAAAATGATATACCTAAAAATTAGTCCTAATCTGATACTGCAATTAGATTTCCACGAATAAAAGTACTCTGAATTCAAGTACTGCAGATAAAACTTAATATATTTCCTCGATGTACCAAACTACATTATAGTAAACATATTGCATATTTTGGTATTTGAAAGTCGTAAAACAAGAGCTAACACTACCTAAATTGCCCCGATTTAAAACCGAAAAAAATTAAATTTTATGAATAAACCTGGCTATTTTTAGCTTAAGTTAGTATCATTATTATTATTTACGTAAATGCTTTGTTTCCAATTTTTTGTGAAAATTTTAACATAAATAGTGAATTTTCACTATTTAAGCTGAATAAACTGTCATTGTAACAAATGCTATCAATATTATGCAAAAATATTTTTTGAATTAAAAAAAATATTTTCTGACATATATAATTAAAATAGTGTGTTAATGTAGAACATACATTGGGGAAAATAACTTATTGAAAAATTAGAGCTTTACGGGCATTATAAGTTTTTGTTTTATGCTTTTACAAACTTTAAATGTGTTTTTTTCCCTCATACTTTCAGTTTTGAAGGTACAGTAAGACCCCGCTTAACGCTGTTTCGTTCAGCGCTGTTTCGGTTTAACGCTCTTTTATTTGAATTGTGGGATTCCCCGCACACAGCGTTAGACTTCCCGATATTCGAAGCAGTTGATCTGTGTTTCTTCCTTTCGGCGGTATTATACGAAAGTATTTTTATCGCTTCAAACATTTATTGACGTTATTGTAAGTATAAATTTATATAATATAACGATTGCTATAGCGACAAATATTATGGTTTTTAGTTTTTATTATGGGTGATAATGAAAAACACGAAAATAAAGCATAAAAAAGCATTTCACTGGAAACTAAAATGCAAGTGATTAGAAGATTAGGTAGTGGTGAACGTCTATCTCAAATGGGTGCTGCATTGAATTTGGTAACTTTAACAATAAGGACCATTCTTAAGAATAAAGAAAAAATACTGTCATCGGGTAACTGCAACTACGACAAGATCTGCATCTAGAAATACCCGTTCTAGAAATAATACAATAGAGGAAATGGAAAAACTATTTTCTATATGGATTGACGACAAAATTGAGCGCAAAATACCATTGAGCCAAAATTGCAAATACAGAAGAGACTGAATGATCTCTCTCTCTCTCTGAAATGTAAACATATTGACTTAGAATTTTATTTGTTTTTATATACATATTCGTTTATTATGTTTCTATATTAGCAAGAAATAAACTTTTGTTTTGTTATAAAAAACATAACTAATAAATTTAATGGTAAAATATCTGACCAATTTTCTACCCATCCTCCCTTAGCCCAGTGTTTCTCAAAGTGTGGGGCGCGCCCCCCTGGGGGGGCGCGATGACCCTACAAGGGGGGCGCGAGCGTATCGAAAATTTAAAGATTTTTTTTAAAAAAAAATAACCGGAAAGAGAAGTAAAACAAAATGCTTTCTTCCATAATAAAAAAATACACACAACAACACTGACATAATTTATGTTTATTATCTGGCTTTTTCCGTCATCAAATAGCTATCTTTGATCCCAAAACCAAATTAAAGAAAAAAAAAAAAAAAACATTTTGTTTTATTTGCTGTATTTCCTCAATGAGAGATTTTTTTTTATTACGTTTTAACATAAAATATTACTCGTTAAAAGAAAAACGAAACCCAGACCCTGAGAAAAATTCTAAGAAGATAAACAATTCACCACTGTAATTATTATTGAAATACTGTACATTAGTTGTAGAAAAGAAAAAGGAAGTCATGATTCACTTTTCAGCCAGGGTGCTTAGTACGTTTGCTAATAATTTGATTGACCTTCAATCTTATGGTATGGTTATTATCAATATTAGTTCCCTCCCATCTTTTATGTGTTTGCTTTTCGCTTAGGGAAATTGTAAATAATTGAGTTTTGCGATATTTGGAAAAGAATTGATTGGATTAACATTTCTGTAGGATAATTGAAAAGTGTCTGATTCGCGTCCTTTATTATGGTCTTGTACTTTTTGAATCATTTTAGTTCAGTTTTATTGGATTTTTCTCAAATCATCAAAGAATTGAATAGTCCTTGAAAGAAGGTAAGTATACTTTCTATAAATTAAAATATTCACTAGAATTCGATTTGTATCGTGTACAGTAAAATAATTCTAAACAAATGATTGGGGTGACTGAGTCCCCCCGCACTACCATTAATGTTAGTATCGAGTACGCGCCTTCTCCCGGGTTAAAACATTTTTGAAGTCTTCTCGCTTTAAATGTTAAAAAGTAACACAATTATTCTTCATCGGAATTTTATATTCTTTTTCGTAATTTAACATTAATTCTGTTAGGGTTCATGTACGCCACTAGATGGCGCTATTTAAATTATAAGGTGTGTACTATTATTTACGCGGGAGAAGTAAAAACAACGATTGGAAGGAGGCTGTACGAGCCATTCGCTCTATGTTAGCGATACTTTTTTATATATAATGTTTTCTGATAATGTAAAAACAAGAAATTGAAAGAGGCTGTGCGGGCCATTCGCTCAATGTTAGCGATATTGTTTTATAAATATTGTTAAAATAAAACCATTTGAAAGACATCAACATAAAAAAATTGGAGGCACCAGGACGAGATGCAAAGAGATAAGTCATTTTGAATAATATTTTTGATATTTGAAACTGTTATTAGGACTTATTGTGCATAGAACTAATTTGAATGAATGAACCAAATTGTTTTTGATTTCATGATTTTACTGCATATTTTTATTATTGATTTGGATATTTTGGTGAATAAATTTTTATATGAGTGAAACAGAGAAAGCTCAAATGGCTGAAATTCGAGCAGCCAGAGGTCGTAAAGGCATCTTTGACCAGGCTAG
>BMAU01000239.1:0-153023 GCA_019973935.1 Trichonephila clavipes | reverse complement strand
TAGTTTTTTTTTGCAATAAAAGGATAATCATTTCTTCATTCATTGGTATACATACAATTTCGCTTTTCTTATTTCCTGACAAGTCGTGTTCACTCTTTGGATGAATATCAACATCACCCTTTCTGTCTATAGAAGCGTCTTTTGTCGAATTGATAGCAGCTATTTCATTGCATAACGATTTGTTATAAACTCTAAGATGGTTCCTAGGGCTTGTATAAAATCACAAACTATACTCTTCATCTTGGATTTTATTTTGAACTTGATATAAAGTTCTATATTTTTCTACACATGGATTTTTAATCATAACTAGCTAGTATCGTTCTTCGGAAGGATGAATGGGCTCGAATCATCACTAGAGGGCGCTGCGATCAGCGTTTGTCACGTGATTTTCCATGTAGCCATTAAGTAAACAATAACAGAGGATCGTTTTACACTTGTGGTTGGCGCTAACTTTCGAATTTGCTCTTACATTATTATTTTATATTCTTTAAATTCTTTTTAGTGCTTTAAATATTTTAGTATATTTTTTAGTCTTTCAGTTTTTTTTTCGTGACCAAATATATCTAAATATATATTATAAATACGAAGTTTGGTTTAGATATTTGGTCGTCTTTCAGGCAAAAACAACTGAATGGATTTTAAAAAAACTTAACAGTAATATATAGCTTATACATCAAAATAACACATAGGCTATAATTTATAAAGATATTGTGTGAAGTGTCCAAAATATAAAGATATTTGTCAAGTAAGTAGGAAAAAATTCTGCCACCTGCAAGCAAAAAGCCCACGACAGCATATATCTATCTTTTATTTGTGAAGAAACCCTTTTTGCTTTGGCTACGCAAAGCGCACGCTTCTAATTTATTCAAGTTATTAACGTAATCCCTAATTTTTTTTTTATTTCAGAATGAAACTAAACTTTGAAGGGAGAGGTTGTTATAAATCTCTCTTTATTTGAACATTTTTTTTATGATTTCTGTTTACAACTACCGTCAACAGAGGGCGCAACGACAAAGACTTTAAAATTATGTATCTATTTCCTTTGTGTATTTCTGTAACGCCATTTTATTATTGAGTCGGTTCTGAAATCGTAAAAGATGGTTAATTTTTGTGGTGTGAATTCAAGTCGAATAAATCTCAAGAAAATCCCCCCATCTATTGTTTCTCCTTTTCAGAATTAATGTTGGTGAGTTTGCAGCGACCTTACAGCTCAACATAACGACTCCAAAACTGAACTGAATTGATCTGATATTATTGTAGCGTGCCTGATTCCCATGTGTTGTAGTTTTTGAAAGCTTACCTCTTAATTGCTCATTTAATCTTTAAAGTTAATAAATGTTATTGTTATTTAATTCAACCGTGTTGTAGTGAAGAATGCCTAACCACCCAACGCGGCAGTGGTGACCCCTTTTGGACTTAAAAACACGTAAGCTATTCTGTTCTACTGGTGAATGCAATACAAATTCTACTACGGATGATCAGTACGTAGCGAAAGATTTTTTTTTCTCCTTCTCCTCAAGGCCACGTGAAGCATCTGCTCGGAGATTCGTTTCGCTTCCTGCTTATTCAACAATATGACTAGTGAAACCGTTGAAGTCGCTCGTATTGCGTTGCGGCTGCCGCCGTTTTGGAAATCCAACGTTCGTCTATGGATTGCGCAATGCGACCATGCATTCACATTCAGTGGTATCTCCAGTGATGATACTAATATTCTGCTTTGGCTGCGAACCTGGATGCTGAAACTCTCTCCTACGTGTCGGACATTGTGTTAAGCCCTCCGAACAGGACAAATATCACACTCTCTCGCAGCGGCTCATCACCCAATTTAGCGACTCGGAGACTCAAAAAATTAAGAAACTGCTTACTGACCTTCAGCTAGGAGATGAGAAGCCCAGCCACCTGTTGCAAAAAATGAAAGAGCTGTCTAATGGCCAACTCCAGATGACTCTCTCTGCAAAGTTTGTGGCTTCAAAGAATGCCACCACATATCCAAACTGTTTTGTCTGCATCTTCAGAGCCTTTGGATAAACTGGCTATCATCGCTGATAAGGTTTCTGAGGTTGTTGGTGCGTCCTCGACTATCTGTGCGGCCACAACTGTTCCTCCACCATCCCAGTCATCTTCATGCAGTGCTCAGCCAACCATGGACTCTCTCGCCAGGCAGATCCAAGAGCTGTCTCTACAAGTTGCTGAACTGAATAGAGAGCGCAATTCCTCTCGCCACCAACGATATAGTTCTGACCGCCGGAGATCACATTCACGCTCTAGGAGTGTCAATAGAGGAAGTGGCATCTGCTACTATCATCGCCATTATAAAGAGCAGGCCCGCAAGTGTGTTTCACCTTGTGCATTTGTGCAAAAAACGAGTAAGCTCTGTCATAGCTGGAATGGCAGAGCCCTCGAAACATACCAGCCGGTTATTTTTATTAGACCGCAAGTCTGGCCAGAAATTCCTCATAGACTCTAGAAGTGAAATCTGTGTCATCCCACCTTCTCCAACTATGAATAAATCACCTCAGTCTAACTTCTCCTTATTTGCTGCTAATAATACCAAAATTCCAGCCTATGGTATGGTCCGTAAAGAACTGAACCTGGGTCTGAGGCGACCTTTTTATCTGACTTTCATAATTGCTGATGTATCATCTCCTATAATTGGTGCTGATTTTCTAAAACACTTCAACCTTTTAATCGACCTTAAGAAAAAAAGGTTGGTGGATGTGGAAACTTCTCTTTTCACTTCATGTGTTTTTTCAAATATTGTACAGCCCTCAATCCTCACTGTAGATGCAAACATTAGTTTTAAAAACATCTTATCGGAATATCCAGACCTCAGCAACCCTTTAATTTCCAAATCAGCATCACATGGCACAGTCCACCATATTATTACTACTGGCCCACCAGTCACTGCCAGGCCTAGAAGGCTACACCCTAAACTGTATGATGCAGTGAAGGTAGAATTTGAATTTCTTCTTGCTCAAGGCATTATTAGACCTTCCAAAAGTCCCTGGAGTTCTCCTCTTCATGTTGTGCCCAAATCTGACTCTACAGTTAGACCTGTTGGGGATTACAGGCAGCTGAATTCTGTTACTGAGTTCGACAGCTACCCCATGCCTTATTTGAATGACTTTGCTCATGCACTACATGGCAAGAGGGATATTTTCCGAAATAGACATTTTTAAGGCATTCCACCAAATCCCTATAGCTGAGTGTGATATTCCTAAGACAGCTGTAACAACTCCCATGGGGTCTTTACGAATATACCCATTTGTGTTTTGGCCTTGTGAATGCACCACAAACCTTTATGCGATTCATGCATGAAGTACTAAGAGGACTTCCTTTTTGTTTTGTCTACTTGGATGATATTTTGTGTTACTCAGAAAATGCTGAGGAGCATCGTTCTCCCTTAAGAACTATATTCCAAAGACTGAGCTCATATGGTTTAAAACTAAATATCTCTAAATGTGTATTTGGTGTGACTGAACTCATTTTCCTTGGCCACCTTATCACTCCTGATGGTATTAAGCCATTGCCTGACAAAGTTCAAGCAGTTCTTGATTACAAACAACCAGACTGTTGGCTCTGAGAAAATTTTTAGGACTGTTAAATTTTTATAGACGTTTCTTGCCCAAAGCTGCTGAACAACAGTATCTTTTAAGTGAATTTTTTAAAAGGTTCTAAAGGTAAGAAGGACTCAAAGCCTTTAAACTGGTCATCTGAGGCAATTACAGCATTTCAGAGGTGTAAACAAGCTCTTGCTGATGCTGCACTTTTGCTCATCCTTCACCTTCTGTCCCGCTTGCTCTTCATGTGGACGCCTCTGATTATGCCATAGGAGGTGCACTTCACCAAGTTGTGGACTCTGAGCTACAGCCATTGGCTTTCTTTTCCAGAAAACTTACTTCATCTGAAAAGTCTTACAGTGCCTACGACCGTGAACTCCTTGCTATCTACTCGGCTATCCGACACTTTCGGTATATGCTGGAAGCTAGAGATTTCACAGTGTTTACTGACCACAAGCCCCTCACTTATGCTTTAGGCAAAAAAGTGACAAGTGTTCTCCACGGCAGATCCGTCAGCTGGATTTCATCTCTCAGTTCACCACAAATATTGTACACATTCCAGGATCTGACAATATTGCTGCTGATGTTCTCTCTCGTGTTTCTGCAATCACCTTCCCAAGTCAAATTGACTATGACTGTATTGCTGAGACACAACAGACTGATCAGGAGCTTCACACCCTAATAGCATCTGGAACTTCCTTGAACTCAAAAAAGGTAAAACTTTTCCCAATTCGTCTACTGAAATTATGTGTGATCTATCAACGGGCACAGCCAGACCTCTACATCCCAAAACAGCATCGCCAAGATGTTTTCTCTGCTATGCATAATTTATCCCATCCTGGCATACGTCGATCAGTGCATTTGATGAAGCAGCGTTTTGTTTGGCCATCAATCTCATCAGATGTAGCTAAGTGGGCAAGACACTGCCTAGCTTGCCAAAAATCCAAAAAATTCATCGTCATACTAGATCACCTCTTTCATCATTTCAAGAACCTTCCCAACGTTTTGATCATGTTCATCTGGATCTCATTGGACCTCTACCTCCATCAAATGGCTACACCTATTGACTGACAATGATTGACCGTTTTTCGAAATGGCCAGAGGCCCAACCTCTCAAAGACATAACTGCTGAGACTGTGGCTGAGGCCTTCTTTTCCTCTTGGGGTGTCTCGCTTTGGAACTCCTGCAATTCTCACAACTGACAGGGCAGGCAGTTTGAGTCCTCGCTCTTCAAAGCTCTTAGCAAACTACTTGGTGTTCAGAAGTGTCGTACAACTGGATACCACCCTCAAGCTAATGGGATGATCGAAGAATTGCACCGCCCATTGAAAAGTGCAATCAAATGCCATGCTACTGAGCGTTGGACAGAAGTACTCATATCATCTTACTAGGTCTACGAGCTTCTCTTAAAGAAGATATTCTGTGTACCCCAGCTGAATTAGTTTTTGGGACCACTATTCGACTGCCAGGGGAGATGTTTGACTCTTCCAAGCCAGACGATGATGTTGTGAATTTTGTTTCGAAACTTAAGTCTCACATGCAATCACTTCACCCTAAACCACCAAAACACCATAGCAAACGTCCAGTTTTTATCCATCCAGGACTGTTGGAAGCAACACATGTTTTTCTTCGCCCGAGACATGTTATGTCGTCCACTTCAACAAACCCCATAATGGCCCTTTCAAAGTCTTACAAAGGAAGGATAAAGTGTTTTTCCTTGACATCAATGGTAAACGGGTATCTGTATCTATTGATAGATGCAAACCTGCCTTCTTTTCTTAACACTGAGGACTTGCAACTACCTCAAACCAAGAATGAAACACCTGCTACTGTGGAACCTAATGCAACAGCTTCAACACCTGCTACTGTGGAATCTGATCCAACAGCTTCAACGCCTACCCAGCCATCTACACGTTCTGGTCGCAAAGTTCATCTTCCAACTAGGTATCGTTGACACTGGAAGGGGAGTATGCAGCGACCTTACAGCTCAACATAACGACTCCAAAACTGAACTGAATTGATCTGATATTATTGTAGCGTGCCTGATTCCCATGTGTTGTAGTTTTTGAAAGCTTACCTCTTAATTGCTCATTTAATCTTTAAAGTTAATAAATGTTATTGTTATTTAATTCAACCGTGTTGTAGTGAAGAATGCCTAACCACCCAACGCGGCAAGTTTATTTAAACTTAGCTTTCCGGGAAAAAAGGTAAGCCAATCATTTTACTATTAAATGAATTTACAAATCTAAACATGGAGCCACCAGTGAGAAATGTTTATTCATTGTTGATGTATGCGTCATAAATCAAGTTTAATTTAGTAGATCATTTCCTGGAAAGTAGAATGTTTATTATTCTTACTAGAATCGAAAACGATAATGATCTTTTATAATCGAAACTAGATGTATTCTGAAAAGGAAATTCGTCTGAAAGAATTCTTAATCTTTTGATGTGTTTATTATTCTTATATTTGAGTCAAGAAATGTATGTCAAATAATTCGAAAATTATTATTATTATTATTTGTGAATTCGAAATGCAAGAAATCTGAATTAGTAAATTCGAAGATTTTGTTTATTATTCTGAGTGACTGTATATTTATAAAGAGTGTTTTTTTCCAGGGATAGAAGTTTAAGTTGGCATTACTTTCCAAGATGGCGACCGATTTAACAGCTGTCAAGTGATTTATTCTCAGTTTGGTTTGGCAATTCATCATAAATAGACTCACGCCTGAATAGATTCGTCGAATGGGCCCAAAACGAGATTGCCGTTGTTCCCGATTTTCATAAGCGAATTTTGTTTAGCGATGAAGCGCACTTCTGGTTGAATGGCTACGTCAACAAACAAAACTACCGCATTTGGAGTGAAGCTAATCCACAAGTGTATGTCGAAACATCGTTACATCCAGAAAAACTGACTGTTTGGTGCGCTTTATGGGCTGGTGGAATCATTGGTCCGTACTTCTTAAAAAACGATGAAGGTCACAACATTACAGTCAATGGTGATCGGTATAGAGCCATGATTACTAACTTTTTCATTCCTGAATTGAACAATCATGATGTCCAGGAGCTGTGGTTCCAACAAGACGGCGCAACATGTCACACAGCTCGTGCCACAATCGATTTATTGAAAGACACGTTTGGTGACCGCCTAATTTCACGTTTTGGACCTGTGAATTGGCCTCCAAGATCTTGTGATTTAACACCACTAGACTATTTTCTGTGGGGCTATGTAAAGTCATTGGTCTATGCGGATAAGCCACAAACGCTTGACCATTTGGAAGACAACATTCGCCATGTTATTGCCGATATACGGCCACAAATGTAGGAATAAGTCATCGAAAATTGGACGTCCAGATTGGACTACATCCGAGCCAGCCGTGGCAGTCATATGCCAGAAATCATATTTAAAATGTATTGCCATAAGATTATCTTTCGAATAAAAAAAATTTATGTCAATCGAATAATACATCGTTGTTTTATTGCAATTTAAAGTTCTATACCTCTAAAAAAACACCCTTTAGTAACTAATTCTGAAAAGCTGTATATGAGTTGTACAGTTGCATTGAGTTATTATTTAAAAGATGGCTCCTACTAAAGGAAAAAGTAAAGTACCATTAGTGTTCCAAACTCAGATAAAAGAAATCAAAAGGTATTCTGAAAATATTGAAAATGTAATAGAACCTGATAATATTCAGAGAGTTTTTGCCTTAAAATGTAATATATTAAAATGTCTAGAAAGGTTAGAAAACAATTATTATGAGTTTTCTGTTTTGGAAGAATTTGTGGAAGATGTGGAATATGAAAACTTTACTAATTCTACATATTTGGTTGATTTGGCATTAGAAAAAATTGAGTCATATTTAACTAGTATTAATAGCAAACCACAATTCAAAGAAGATAAATCGAAAAAGAGAATGCTTATCCTAACATAAATCTTCCTAAATATGATCTTCCACAATTTGCAGGTGATTTCAACTCTTGGTTGAGTTTTAAATCTATATTCTCTAGTTCAATTGATTTTAATGAATCTTTAACAGATATTCAAAAATTGCAATACTTACATAATGCTGTCACTTCAGATGCTTTTAGATTAATAAAAGGATTCGCAATAACTCATGAAAATTATAAACAAGCATGGGTAATACTGTTGAATCGGTATGATAATCAGAGAGAATTGGCATTTTCCCACTGCAAAAAGTTCTTCTCTAAAAAGTGTTAAACCTACTTCAGAAACAATTTGGGCCATGATAGACGTTTGTAATGAAGTACTCAGAAATTTTAAAACATTAGGATTAGAATGCAATCAATTGGTAGAACTTCTATTAGTATTTTCTCTTCAAGATAAGTTGGAAGATTCTATCAAAGTCAAATGGGAATTAACCCTTGAAGATAAAAATTTTCCTTCATTAAAAAAATTTCTTTCATTTTTTGAAAAGCAAGCTAGAAGTCTTCAAGGTATCAAAATTACACCACTCAACGAAAAATCAAATAAAGTATCTCACAAGCCTTATTCACTTAAAACTACGCTGTAAACTTTGTTTTTCCTCTCATTCATTACATAAATGCGAAAAGTTTTTAAAGATGAATATAAATAATAGCTGGAATTTTGTTAAAAAGTCAAAGTTATGCTTTAATTGTCTGCGAGGGAATCATAATGTTTCCTCATGCAAATTTACAACTTCTTGTTGTGCTTGCAAGCAAAGGCATCACACCGTACTTCACCAGTTCCAAAGTAGTCCTAGAGAAATCCCTGTTAGTAATTCAAATCAAAATCTACCTGCTGCTAGTGACCAGAATGTAGTTCAGCCATTGGCTACATCTCAGGAACAGTTTTGCCTTGCAGGACAAATGAATTATTCCAATTCAATTTTGCTCTCTACAGCCATTGTTAGAGTTAAGAATAGTCAAGGACAATATGTAAACTGTCGAGGCTTGATTGATGGCGGGTCTCAGACCTCTCTAATTACAGAATCATGCTCAAAAAATTTAAACCTTCCATTTTATGAGTCAGAAAATACTATATATTTTGGGTTTAGATAACAAAGTTGCTGCCTATGCTACTAAACGAGTAGAACTTCAACTCTCTCCTCATTTTAGTCAGAATATCTTTGCCGTAAAAGCTTTTGATAATTTTGAAACTTGGAAAAAGAATTAAATTATTTAAAAGATATATATACTATATATATATATATATATATATATATATATATATATATATATATATATATATATATATATATATATATATATATATATTTATATATATATATATATATGTGTGTGTGTGTGTGTGGAAACGACATGTACATTTAATTAAAAAGAATTATGGTAAGAGCCCTACTGCTCAATGGAAGTTAGAATTTATGTTTGAAAGCCATTTAACTAATATGGGAATACTAAATGAAGAAGATGAAATAGTACCAACAAAATATAATAAGTATAATAATAAGGATATAGTTTTAAAAGTTTGTAGTTCTGATTCAGAATAGTATGAAATGGCTAA
This sequence comes from Trichonephila clavipes, assembly GCA_019973935.1. Taxonomy (NCBI): domain Eukaryota; kingdom Metazoa; phylum Arthropoda; class Arachnida; order Araneae; family Nephilidae; genus Trichonephila; species Trichonephila clavipes. The sequence goes on along the minus strand of BMAU01000239.1, from coordinate 143,963 downwards.
GTATACCGTTAGGCGACGATATCGACGAAGAAATGCTAGACCAAATTATAGACGCTGTACTGGCGGTTCGAGATATAGATACAGAAAACATAGTTATAGAAGGGGACCCGTTCGAAGACGAGCTATGACTATGGCTGGAAATTGTGTTAAATTTACTACAAAGAATAATGTTAATACTTTTATTATGTGGCCACAGGATACTTTAGCTGATAAAGTACCTCAAATAAGTTGGACAGTTATACCTTTGAGTATTGATGGACTAGTACATTCTAATAGACAATTTCTTAGAAATTTAACAGATTATGTTCATATTAAATTTAATTATATAGCTTTTAAAGTAACAGATGTTTGCCATATTGGACATGATATAGTAGAACAAATGGGATCTGGTGGATCTCCACAATATATTGCTCCTGGAGTAAATGCATTTTTGGGTACTGTACCTCTAAATGTTAATTGGGATGTAGAACAAGATTTTTCTAATATTCATGGACAAAAAGGTAACGTAGATCTAGAAGGTTTTGCACAGCATCCAAGTACTAAGACTATTAGACCAGGTGATAAAAAGAACAATATATAAAGGGAAAATCGAAATTTTTTTAGTATCGATTTAGTATTCCCATATTAGTTAAATGGCTTATATTAACATAATAATTAACATAACATTATAAAATTTTTGTTCTAAATTCCCATATTAGTATCGACTAATTGTTTTAGAAAATATTTTTGAATTTGGTTTTATTTTAAAATAATTTTATATTTGAATTTATCTCGAAATAATCTTAACTGCAATTTCCAATCCTACAAGTTCCATCATCCATGAATCTACGTCCTCTAAAAGTACAACCCATATATACATCACATCTAACATAAGTTTTAATTGCAGTTCCTGGATTAGAAACCCATGGCATAGTCTTGTCATAAAATTTTGGTATACTATATATAATTTCACTAGGTGCTCGTAAGTTCTTTAATCCGGAAAGTCCTTGCATAAAATCTGTAATAGAAGTTTGAGAAATAGCAGTAGTAACTTGGTTTGTCTCATAAAATTGTCGAAAACTTCTAGGAAACCTCCATACAAAACTAGGCTTCTTTTTATCACCTGGTCTAATAGTCTTAGTACTTGGATGCTGTGCAAAACCTTCTGGATCTACGTTACCTTTTTGTCCATGAATATTAGAAAAATCTTGTTCTACATCCCAATTAACATTTAGAGGTACAGTACCCAAAAATGCATTTACTCCAGGAGCAATATATTGTGGAGATCCACCAGATCCCATTTGTTCTACTATATCATGTCCAATTTGGCAAACATCTGTTACTTTAAAAGCTATATAATTAAATTTAATATGAACATAATCTGTTAAATTTCTAAGAAATTGTCTATTAGAATGTACTAGTCCATCAATACTCAAAGGTATAACTGTCCAACTTATTTGAGGTACTTTATCAGCTAAAGTATCCTGTGGCCACATAATAAAAGTATTAACATTATTCTTTGTAGTAAATTTAACACAATTTCCAGCCATAGTCATAGCTCGTCTTCGAACGGGTCCTCTTCTATAACTATGTTTTCTGTATCTATATCTCGAACCGCCAGTATAGCGTCTATAATTTGGTCTAGCATTTCTTCATCGATATCGTCGCCTAACGGTATACTTAGCCATTTCATACTATTCTGAATCAGAACTACAAACTTTTAAAACTATATCCTTATTATTATACTTATTATATTTTGTTGGTACTATTTCATCTTCTTCATTTAGTATTCCCATATTAGTTAAATGGCTTTCAAACATAAATTCTAACTTCCATTGAGCAGTAGGGCTCTTACCATAATTCTTTTTAATTAAATGTACATATTGTTTCCACACACACACACACACACACACAAATATATATATATATATATATATATATATATATATATATATATATATATATATAGTTGTTATATCTTTTAAATAATTTAATTCTTTTTTCCAAGTTTCCAAAAGTCCATGTTTCAATGATAACATCTAAGACAAGAGGAGCTCCTGTAAAATTGATAACCTTGCCCAGTCTCGAACTTTTGGCAGCTCTGCTTCTTTCTGAACTCTACGTTGTTGTGTTAGAATCTCTGATAAAAGTAATTCAAATCGATAAAGGTCATTTCTTTTTTCAGACTCCCAAATTGTTTTGGATTGGTTAAAATGATCTCCCAGCAGATGGAAAATCTTTGTTGCTAATCGTATCTTAAGAATTCAAAAAATGACTTCTGAAGCATCCTGGCATCATGTGAAGAGTCAAGAAAATCCTGCCGATTGTGCTTCACGAGGTATTGCAGCTTCCAAGCTAAAAGTTCATAAACTGTGGTGGTCTGGGCCACTGTGGCTAAGTCAGGATTCTTTACACTTTTCATCAATTGATTTGTCGACTTTCTGTGAAGAAGACGTGAAATGTGAGGAGAAATCATCCACTGTTCTTACTAATGTCTACACATCAAGTCAAGGCAGCTATTTATTGGAAATCATAGCTAAGTATTCATCATTCTCACGTTTAATTCGAGTCATAGCTTGGTGTAAAAGACTCATCAAAAATTGCAGATCATTTAGAGTTACTGGTGTGCTAACATCAAAAGAGGTAGATGATACTACCAAGATTGTTATTCAAACTGTACAAGAATCACAGTTTCATTCCTCTTCCCAACAGCAGCAAGCTTCTGCCTCTAGGTATTTTTCTGGACACCGATGGAATAATCAAAGTTGGAGGAAGTTTTAAAAATTCGTGCCTGAGTCCAATTCAAAAACACCCAATTCTCCTTCCTAAGAGCCATCACCTCACTAATCTGGTCATTCAGTATTTTCATCATATCAATTTGCACAGTGGACCTCAACTTACCTTATGCTGCATTCGACAGAAATTCTGGATTCCTTCTGGCAGAGGAGTAGTGGGAAGACTTTTATCCGAGTGCCAAACCTGCTTTCGCTTCAAAACTAAATCGGGTGAGCAGCTCATGGGGAATTTTCCTGCAAATAGGTTCAGTGCTGACAGAGCGTTTTTAAACATTGGCATCGACTTTGGAGAACCATTCATCACCAAACCCAACGCTCCTCGAAGCAAAGTAAAATTAAAATCCTACCTAGCACTCTTCATTTGCATGACAACAAAGGCTGTGCACCTTGAGGTTGTTTCGGACCTCTCAGCAGATGCCTTTTTGGCAGCATTCCGGCGCTTCATATCCAGACGAGGAAAACCAACCAACATATTTTCCGACAATGCAACTAACTTCAAAGGACCTCTTCATATTTAAAGGAACAGTAAAAGCTAATCAAATCTGTTGAAGTGCAAACTTTGTAACTCAAGAATCCATTACATAGCACTTCATACCTCCCACGGCAGCTCACGTCGTCGGACTCTGGGAAGCTGGCATGAAGTCGACCAAGCAGCTTCTAATTAAAACAATGAAATCAGCTGTTCTGAACTTTGAAGAGCTTGTGACATTGGTAACGCAGACTGAAGCATGCTTAAACTCAAGGCCTCTAACTCCTCTGTCTAATAACCCCAAGACCTGCAACCTCTTGCGCCAGGACATTTCTTGGTTGGTGCTCTAATGGCTTCTTTTCCAGAAGAGGTCCCTTCACAAAAGCGTGCTTAAAGAAGCGATGGAATTTAATTCAACATCTCCGAAGTCAGTTCTGGAAGAGATGGCACTTGTAGTACCATTATTTATTTACATTATTCATTTAAATTATTTTCATAAAGATTTTAGCATTCAAAGTATGTAAAAGGTTATTTTTTAAATTTCAAAACTTTTGTTTGATTTTTAGATATTTTTGCCATAGCATAATATTGAATTTTAATGCATATGCATAAAAATAATGTAACTAATAATTTAAATCACAAATGCAAATGATTCAAAATTTGAAACTAATCAGTACGTTGCCTCATTAATGATATATTTCATGAAAAGATTTTTTTCTGATTATTTATAGGTATTCACTCTAATGTGTGTGTGTGTGTGTATACATTTTTAACGTCCTATATTTGCTGTATAATTATTATGGTGTTTAAACTGTTCTTGTCATATGCATTTTTTATGTAATCATATGCCTCAAATACTTTACTTTTCCTGTTTTCTTTACAAGTAAATGTTTTTTTTTATTTTATTGGATTGAAATTATTTTATATTTTTGAATATTGAATGAATCAATTATTTTAATTGGATATTTTTAACGTATAATCTAGAATCTATTTTTACTATATAATTACTGTGGTGTCTAAAACTGTTTGTCATTTCTATATTTGTATATATTTTTGCATGCATTTTTTTTTATAATTCTTTCTTTTGTTATGATTCATTGATTCTATGAGCATAAAAAAATGTCATTTCACAGGAAAAAGGAACTCCAGCAAAATGTTTCTAAATTCACTTGATTTTTTATTAATATGCCTCTAATGCTTTACTTTTCAAATTTTCTTTGCAAGAAAATGGTTTTTTTTATTTTATCTGTTTGAAGTTATTTTATATTGAGTCAGTTTTTTCTTAGATTTTTCTTATAATGTTAGGAGCCTTTGATGAATGATTTTGTCCCTTTATCCGGGAAAATATTATGCATCATTCTAGCGAGTTAATACATAACTTTTTCAACAGAAAATATTCTAAGTGAGAATTAAGAAGAAATAATCAATATAAATGCGGAAAAGAAATAAATGTTCAAAGCTTTATATTCCTCACAGAGCGAATGCGCGTAGAAAAGCTTTCCCTCCTTTCGTGACGTCATCAAAACTCTGTCTTGGCCTGGTCCTTCAAGACGGTCTTGACATCGTTAGGGTGAAAGGAATGTCCGATGAGATCTCACTCCGGGATGGGGAGAAAGTTACTAATGAAAGATGTGTAAACATATTAAATTTCATGCTTTAGCGTGTACTCCCGCCTCAAAACCTTCAGGTTTCAACATAAAAGTAAACTGTCATTAAATATATAGAGTGCAAAATAAAAGAATAAGATACGTTAAATGAAATGCCAAATTCACACCCAATAATATTTTCAGAAAAAATATATCAATTTTTTTGTAACAAAAAAAAAAATTCTAATTCGATCCAAATGCCGCCCTGGGCAGGGGTCCGGTTTGACCGGCCCTAGAGCCACCCCTGGTATACTTTTCTTTTTAAGGCGAGTAAAAATTAGGGGAGATCATTTTCACAATCCCCAGCTCAAACAAACTATATTGATTTTAACTAAACCAACAAATGTTTTTGTCCGACTTGTGATTGTGATTAATAGTACGGCTAGGGAGTGTAACGTCGTCAAATGGTAAGCGTGGAAAAATACATCACAGCAAGGTTGTGGGAGTAAAAAATACTTTTAATTTTTTTCTCCAATATGAAACTTGATTTTAGTTAGATTGTAAAGTTAATAGTTTCCGTGCCTATAGCCGGTATGGAAGCCCCGTTTTGAAACCGCTCACTCCACAGCTTGTCTCCGTCCAGTCCGCAAGGCGTTTTTTCTCATTCGCATTTCGGATTCCTGGTCAGCATCACCGAGCAAAACTCTGGGATTCTCCTCTCCTCTTCCTCCAACGATCCGCCCTTCTCTTTTCCGAGCTCTTTTCTCTTCTTTTTCTCGTTCGCTCTTTTTCCCCCCGGTCTTTTCGTCTCCTGAAAAAGAACTCTTTTAAATACCAGGGGTGTGTTTCACAACACGCCCCTCGCTCCTTCTTATTCGCAGGTCAACAAAGTCTCTTGACCTCCCTCGTCCTATTGGCGCATAACCCGCCAAACACACCCGAGCTGTCTGGCCCAAGTGCCATAGTTCCTTGTCCACATCTGGACACACTTGTCCCCTCACGCCACCTGTTTCTAGTATTCCATTCACAAAACCCTAGAAAAGATGACATGATTATTTTGAGATGGCTTCGCCTATTGTCAATGGGGCGCCGGCTCTACTTCACTATTATGGCGACCCGTCTGCCTGACTTCACTCCCTGAGTTCAGACAATAAACAATGGCCCCATGGCCACGTGCACTAGTCACTCCCCAGCTGGTTGATCATAACAATCCAGGGACAATCGATGGGTGTCGTTCTTGTCCTTGACCAGCTGGTGAAACCATAAAACCTATTGTGAATCGGAAGATGGGGGTTCACTCCCATCGAAGATGTCACAGGAGAAAGACATTAAGACAAAAAAAAATCACTGTGAAATTATGAAATTTGTGGTCACAGTACCTGATGATGTGATGGAGGGAGTTAGTTTTCCACATTTTCAAAAATATGCGAGTTATCACTTCGCGTAGCGTAGCACTGATGCGAAATTTTTTTTATGTTTTTCTCAGAACTGATATTGTGGAAAATGCGCTGTCGCGTTTATTTTGTGTTTGGGGGTTAGAAGACAAAAGCCATAATCAAAATAAATACTAATTATTCTCTCACTTAAATTAACAACCCAGGGTAGGAAATGCACACTTCTACTAAGTATAGGAGCAATTACACGGCAGAAAGGATACTTACTGCTTGATTACAATTCAGTTAACTTACTCTTGGATCGTTTTGGATGTCTACTATCTAAATTACCGTAATTCCGTTCTCAGTTGTTCGACCTCTGGTCGTTAATATTCAATTCTAACTTATTGACTAAATCAGCGATACTCAACCTGCGACCCGCGGGCCACATGCGGCCCACCGGACCTTTTTAAGTGGCCCGGTCATGGCCCATTGCTCTGAGAAATTAATTTATTTATGAAAATTTGGTGGAAAATTCTCTGTTAATAAATCAAATATATTTAATTTTGCTTTTTGCTGTCGATATCATACGGGTGCGAATTGATATATTTTTCTGATTAGTGATAATAGACAACAGTGGAGTAGCGACACTTTTGTGATGCACCTCCCCCTTGGAAGTACATCCCTCGAAGCATCAGCGTGAGCTAGAGGTGTAGGGTTAACGAAAGAACTAGGATCAAACATTATCTTAATATGACTTTATTAAGATATTCAACTTAAACTTTGAACACATATAATATTAATAATTAATGAGAGAATCTACGATGACGCAATACGCAACACACAATATAATTCAGACCAATCTCAATAATCGAACCGCCTAATCTTCAAATATACTAATAAGTAATCAATCCTACCTTATATTATTCTGTAATAAACTTATCTTTATCTACAATGGTATGTAGCTTGACGTTTAATGTCTAGTCAATCCCCAATATGTTTATCCCCGACACGTAGAATTTAAATCTTAAACGACGAACTTCAATAATCATCCACTGCCACAACGCACGTCAAATGTCTAACATTCCTTTACATTGCCATTACATTCCCATTACGTTTACTCTAAGATCCTATATTTATCCTATATTATTTGCATCTCTTCACTTCTCGTTTCTTGCATCTGGTTGGAAAAAGAGTTGCCATTAATTCTGGCTCAAAGAACCCAAAGGGACATGTTAAAGAAAAGACGCGTAAGACGTCACAACTTTTATGGGTGGAACAAATTTTTAACTATCTTTCATATCTTGCAAGCGCAAAAAACTCGAAGAAAATAGGTTGTTTTAAGACGATTGAAAACTTGACTATATTGTAGTGAAAAACAAGCATCGATCACAGTAATTGTTTGATTTGCCATGAAAGCAGAGGCATAAGGCGTGGGCGGTTTGGGCCACTGGCCACGGTCTCGCGGTGCAAAGGACCTCGCCTAAAAGCCGAAATAAATTGAACGAAAAGTAAGGAAAATCCAAAAATGCATGCCATAGAGTTTTTATAATTAATAAATTAGAAAATTTATTAACTCTATCCTTTTTTGTTATAAGACATGGAAAAAAATTGGTAAATAGATTTTTAAAAAAATATATTCTACTTATCTGTGTATGAAAGTACACTGGTGTGCAAAAATTAAGGACGAAGTCGAAGAATTACATATCAGCTGAACGAAGAGGCAGAGCGGACAGAAAACCAATCAGGAGATTAAGTAAGGTGATGTACGGTAGCACATGCGCAGATATGCAGGTAGACGTAATGGGGAGTGTCTGAGTAGTATAAAGCATGTTGTCGGTGTAAGATCAGTATTTCTGGCAAAAAGAGATTGCACGCCGTATAGGATTAAAAATCCGAGCGCTGCCTCAGCGAGAAATGGCGAATAATCAATCTGTTAGACGACATCTGGATGCTTTACCCGAGGTCGAATCATTGGGAAGTTGGAGGAAGGCCGCAGTGTGACAAGTGTGGCTGCAGAGTTCGGAATTGCTCACAGCATCGTTTCACGACTTTGGGGAGACAATTTCAGACTACAGGAACAGCTATACGGGGTTCGGTAGTGGTCGTCCACGAGAACCACACCTGCAGATGACCGGTACATTGTCTTACAGGCCAAAAGAAACAGGCGGCAGACAGCGGAGAAATCACTAGACACACGACACAGGCGACTGGACGACCGATATCGCGCGTTTTACCGTGGCCAGAAGACTGCACGGTGGAGGTGGCCTGCACGACGCCCTGTACGGTGTGTACGCTTTAACACCTGCCCATCGGAGAAGGCGTTCTCTGTGGTGCCGGGAAACACCGGAATTCGAGAGAGACAATGAATGGGGACGAGTACTCTTTACAGATGAGAGCAGATTCAGTTTGAGTAGCGATTCTCATCGCATACTCATCTGGAGAGAGCGGGGAAGCCGCAATCATCCCTCGAACATCATTGAAAGGGACAGGTATGGAGTTCGCGGTGTTCTCGTTTGGGGAGGCATCATGCTTGGCGGTAGTCGTACAGACCTTCACATCTTCGACGCAGGTTCAGTCAACGGGATCCCGTTATTGTAACGAGATTCTTCTTCCATATGTGCGTTTTTAGAGGCGCTATGGGTCTGCAGTTCTTTTCACGCAGACGACAATGCACCATGTCATCGCACAGTAGCTACCGAACAGCCTCTGAGAGTGAGGATATTGAACGTAATGGATTGGCCGGCACGATCTCCGGATCTCAATCCCATCCAGCATGTATGGGATTTTTCTAGCAGACGCCGCTGGCAGCTCGTACCTTACCACCAGTAACGATTCGGGGAGCTTTGATTGGCGCTGCAAGACGAATGGGCAGCAATGCCTCAACAACTCATTGACACCCTCATTCTCAGCATGGGCAGACGCTGTGAAACCTGCCTAGCAGTCAGGGAGATCATATCCCCTACTAAAGACCGGATGTTTCTTGCTGGACATCCATCACAGGGATGTTTTTCCTTCAGTCGCAATGCACTCCCTGCTACTTTTTCAATCAAGCTTCTTTTTATCCCTCTGATTTCTCTTTTAGTAAGTGTTGCTTACACATATTTTTATGTCCTTACGTATTGGGGATCTTACGGTATTAAATGTGCTGATTTGGAAAGCTTTTGTACAAAGTTATATTGAAAAATCCGTCTCGTCCTTAATTTTTGCACACCAGTGTATATGAATAAATAATTCGTAAAGAACATTGTTTACTATTTTTCTTTATTAAAAACTTTTCAACTTTGTCGTTTACGCTTATTCGTTCGTATTTAGTTTGGCATCATTAGCTGGAATTAAGCTCTTATCGTGGGGAATATCCGGTCAGGGAGGCAAAGCTCGGGACTTGCATCCTTAGAAAGCCATTTAAAGAAGTACCGCATGCGGACGCAGTCTCGCTTCGTTTTTTATAGCATATTATAAATTTTAAATTTGGTGAGGTTAAATAATAGTGGTACTGGGCCTTTTTCATAATTTATCAATCATGTCAGGCTTAGGCACAAAGAGAGATAGAGATAAAGAGAAAAATAGGAATCTGGTGCAGAAAAAAAAAAAGAAAAGATGAAAGAGCTATATCCAAACAAGTTTAAAGTTCAGGTATAATTAAATTTCTCGGTCAGACTGAATCTGGCAAAACAGAATCAAATTAATCGGTTCCTTCAACTTCTCAACAACATTTATCCGTATCCTAGTCTACGTTGAATTCGCAAGTTACTCCAGATGCACCAACTATTGATACCGAACGACGAAAATTGGAAATAGAAATAGGATCAAAAGCTTGCCAATCATAATCTGACGCTGAGATTTCTGTTTTCACGTTGAGTAACAGAAGTCACAACCAAGAAGAAGAGATTGAGATTAGTTTTTCGCCTGTAAACAGAGATACCAGTGACGTAGTGAAACAAGCATATTCCAATTTTGACCCGGGATTGTGAACATTTCCTATGATATAGTTCAAAGTGGTCCCACACAACAATTATATAACAGTAATGAATATTATCCTAAAGATGATGATGATAGACCCTTTTCCAATTTTCATTTATCAAGAAAACTAAATAATGCTGAAACTCGCAACGTCGTTGCTTGTTGGTTTATTCAAGTTCTAAAAATAAAATTTTCTGTTTTCCATGCAGACTATTTGGCAATTCCCTAACTCAAATAGTACAGCAAGGGTGCTGTGATTGGAAACACTTACACAGACATGACAATACTAAAGAACACATGGCCTATATGTTCCAATGGATAACATTAGAGATGAGTATTAAAGCACGGAAAAACATTAGACCGAGAAAACGAAAGGCGAATTCTTAAATCTCAAAACATTGGTACAATTTGTTTCAGAGAGTAATCGATATCATAAATTTCTTAGCATATCATAATCTGGCATTTAGAGGTCACAGAGAATCTCTCAAAACAGACGAAGGCCCTAAGAATTCTGGAAAGTTCATAGACTTATTTAAATTGATAAATCTTCGTTACGGGAACAGATAAATCGCATTGATAATAAACAACTTACACAACATTATCTAAGCCACAATGTTCAAACTGAATTGATCACAATCATATCAAACTCAGTTACCAGCGAAGTGATTGGTAGAATAAAGCTATTTTCACCATATGTACGAGAGCGTGAACTTAAAGCGGGGCACGTTTTTGGACAGAAAAAATGCCTCAATTTTTATAAAAATTTTGTAACATTATAACTCATTCATTTGTTTATAATACAGTGCTTTAAAATTTCAAAATATTTCACAAATAATTATTTTCTTTTAACATGTAAAGGGAGAGCTCATTTAGTATTACGGTATAGGAGAAAAAATGCGAAACACATTTTATAAAAGAAAAAAGTGTGTCAACTCGGATAAAAATGAGTAGCATGATAAAATAAGTGATTTTCTATAGGATATGGAAGCCAGAATATAATATTAATGTTTGAGTCCTTTTATATCTAAAAAAATATTCCGAATTTGGGTCCTATTCTTTAACATTAAAATAGGTAAAATATTTTTTTTACTCGTCTACACTAGAGACCGTAGTAGACTTTAACAAATGTCGGTAATTTTATTATATTGTAGTTCATCAACTGGAAGTATAGAAGAAAACTCGATCGGATTTCTGTCTATCACGGAAACGACTGGAGAATATTTGAACAATGCAATACCGGAGAGCTAGAAAAAGTGGCTTAGATATTCAGAATTGTCGTTGACAAGGATACGACAATGGTGAAAATATGGTAGGTATAAAAATAGTGGAGTTAAAACTCGAACATTTTAAATATAAATTCCAGGGCATTTTTCACACGTTGCAGTTGTCATAGATGAAATCTGTTATTGGTAGACACAGCTAATTCGTCAGTGGCAACAAAAGCATTTTTTGGTTTTATTCAGATGATTTTTTTGGTGTTATTTTCAAGTTCCAGAAAATGCTGAAAAACTATCAAAGATAAATTAAAGCCTTAAGCCTTTATCAGACACAAGGTGGAAAAGCAGAATCGAGGTGGTGAAGGCCGCATTATTACAATTTGACGATGCTGTTGAATGCACAGAAAACTTAAAAACCAAACTGAACAATCCGACATACTCAGTGGTCGCGATTCCGTTTTAAACAAAAAAAAAATCAGTTTGGAATTTATCGTATCATTACATGTATGGTATGAGTTATTAACGCGTGTCAGAGTATCATAAGCAAATTATGGCAATCTGTACAAGCACATTTATGTTTTACTCTTGAGCATTTGTGTACATTTTGTAGCTGGATCAAAAAGTATCGACGAACTGGATTCGGAAAATGCTTGTCTGATGCTCGTAAGTTATTGAGAAAAACAGTTATGATTTGCCAAAATATTTTTAAAATAAAAGGGTAGCTAAAATGAAAAGAGTGTTTAATTATGAAGGCGGCGATTAACCTATAGAGTCTGTCAAAAGCCAGTATGAAACAGACTTTTTTAATATCATGATTTATTTTGTGATAAGAGCAATATGGATTCAAGATTTATGTCTTTAAATCAATATTTTTAAATTTTTGTTTTCTCTATGACTTAAACAAGTTAAAAAAATATTACAAAAGAGCAAATACTGAAAATCTCTCAAGATTTACAAACAGTCCTGCAAGTAGGTGAGAGCAGTGACTTCCAACCTTACGAATTATGAAAAAAAAAATTACAAAACATGATTTCACAAATTTACCCAATACCATTACAGATGTGAAACATCTGCTCCAATATGTCATAGAAAACAACTTGAAGAAATTTTCCAAATATATACATTGTCTTTCTAATTTTGTTAACAATACCTGTAAGCACTGCTTCTGCTGAGAGGAACTTTTCAAAATAAAAACTGATAAAAAAAAATTATGTAAGAAATACAATGAGTCACAAGAAAGACTTTCAGCTTTGGCAATTTTATCTACTGAAGCAGACATAGTATCTAAGATAAAATACGAACCAGTCATTAAGGATTACAGCAATACTAAAAGTAAGAAAATTTCTGTTTCTTTAATTTTAATTTTTTTTTCATTATTGTTTAATGTGCCAAAGAAAATAAGTATAAAAGTTTGGTTCTTTTCTCCATGCATAAAAATTCTTTTTTTATTTTATAAACTCTCTTTTTACGCCTCCAGAGGGCCTCGCGAAATGTATCTTGCCCACATTAAGTTCAGGTCACGCGCCGCCACTGCATGAAAGTGTTGTATTTAAAAAATCCCAATAAACAGGAATTGTTCAATGACACTTTTCCACGAAGATCTCTTTCAAGAGGGGATAAATAGGCTTTCTTAAATAATCTTTGCAACAGCAAAAAAAAAAAAGTATTTTGTCAGTGGTAATGACACAACGGTAACAAAGGCACCTTATGAAATTTATTATATTATTGGTAATTGTACGAAACCGTTTACTGATACAGAAATTGTGAAGGAGTGATTCTTAAATGCTTCCAATTTAGAAAAATTCAGCGACAAAAATAAAAATTAGAAAAAATAATTTGAAAAAAGCAAAATAGGAGCTTTAATATTTTGATCAATTTTCCACATTTTAAGCTTTCTACGTTACAGCTACTCAGTTACAAAAAATACATCCGGCGGCTCTCGCGCGCCCTCTTACGGTGAAAAATAAGAAGGCGTTACAACATGCCGCCCACCTTGAAATATTATTTCAATATAAATGTGAACAATATAAAGTTACATAAATGAAAATTTAAGAAAACATTCACAACAATGTAGTATATGCATATTTAAATGAGCTACAAATAATAAAATATGGATTTAAATTGGTGGAAGACTTAATTTTGTTATATTTCTTTTAAATATTCCATCTGATGTTTTGACATTGACAACCCTGACTTTATTGTCTAGACCAGGATACAATTGAACAATTCTACCCATTTTCCATCTAGTAGGGGTAAATTGTCATCTTTTATAAGGCACAAGTCATTCACTTGAAAATTTTTAGTTGGCAGAAGCCATTTTGGCCTTTGTTGCAATCGAGTTAAATACTCTTTGTGCCAACGTTTCCAAAACTATTGAACTAGTTTTTGAATTTGTTGCCATCTAGTTAGATAGGAATTATTTGAGTCAATATAATTGGGTTCAGGAATACTTGTCCATGGCCTTCCAATAATGAAATGACCAAACGTTAAGGCTGATAGGTCATTTGGGTCATTAGATATGGGCGTTAATGGTCTGGAATTAAGACAAGCCTCTATTTGAGTTAGAAATGTTTCAAATTCTTCGTATGTTAATTTCGTTTCTCCAACAACACGTTTTAAGTGATACTTAGTTGACTTTATTCCTGCTTCCCAGAGACCACCCATGTGTGGTGCACCTGGAACATTTTGATGCCATTTAATACCATTATCAGTTAAAAATTTACTAACATTTTGATTATAATTGTCTGATTTTGCAAGATTTTCAAATTCCATGAGTTTGCGTTTTGCGCCAACAAAGTTGGAACCGCAATCACTGTATATGTCGCTGCATTTTCCTCTGCGGGAAATAAACCTCTTCAGAGCTGAAAGATCAGTCACTAGTTCTAGATGAATAGCTCTAGTATTGAAACAAACAAACAGAGCTATGTATGCTTTAAAGGATTCGGAACCTCTGTCTTTAATGGTTTTAATTTGAAAAGGACCAGCATAATCTACTCCACAGTGCATAAAGGCAGGAGCAGGAGAAATGCGTGAAGATGGCAAATCACTCATCATTTGATTAGTGATGGAAGCTCTTACTTTGCAACATTTTATACATTTTCTGATTAAGTGTCTGATGAAATCTCTAGCACCCATTATCCAATATTGTTCTTGAATACAAAATTGCACAAGTTGTGTACCAGCATGCAAGAGAATTTCATGATAATGTCTAACAATGAGATCTGTTAGAATATGCCTTTTTGGCAGTAAGATGGGATGTTTGTGGCCGTATGCGAGATTTGCATGTCACAAACGACCGCCCACCCTGAGAATATTTGAACAATCTAAAAATGGATTTAGAGATAAAATTTTGCTTCTGTGTGCAAGATAGTGATTGATTTCCTTTTAAAGCATTGATCTCATTGTTAAACTCAACAATTTGCACTGATTTAATTAATATATACATAGCATTAGTTAGTTCACTAGTTTTTAAAAGTCCAATTATTTTATCATTTGAATTTCTACAATTATTAATAAATCTTAAACAATATGTTGTTACACGTTTAAGTTTAGAAAGAGAAGAGAATTTATAAAGTAAATCATTAACATCAGGCAAGTTATTTGGTACAATAGTTGATTGTAATGCACAATACCTTTCTTCTGGCACAGCATCATTCAATGAAGGAACAGAAGAGTCTGTCTGAATAGGAAAAGTTTCATGTAAAAACTTGGGACCACACAACCATATTGAAGTGAGTAAAGTTGAAGATGATACACCGCGGGTTGCAAGATCTGCAGGATTTTCACTTCCACTGATATGATGCCATTGGGTAGCAGAAGACAACGTCTGGATTTTCGCCACTCTGTTGGCTACGAAGGTCTTCCATCGGCTGGCATGAGATCCAACTCAAGCAAGTACAATAGTAGAATCCGTATAAAATTGGGTTTGTGATATAGGGTAATTCAGAGCTTTACAAGTAAAGTCCATCAGTTTAACTAACAGAAGAGCTCCACGCAATTCTAGTCGAGGAAGTGAGACAGGTTTCAGCGGGGCAACTCTTGTCTTGGCTATTATTAGTTGAAAGTTGATTTTTTCTGTATCTGAAACAGAGCGACAGTAAATTGCAGCTGCATAAGCCTTTTCGGAAGCATCACTGAAGCCAAATAGATGAAATTGGTTGTCTGAATCGACGAACAAGAATCGTGGAATTTTGATGTCTTTGACCAATTGCACATCCTTAGCAAGTTGTTCCCATTCAAGTGTAATGTCTGGAGGAATTCTTTCGTCCCACTGCAACTGTTGTTTCCACAATCTTTGCATGATTGTTTTATACTGGATTGTGATGGGTGACAGCCATCGAAGTGGATCGAAAGTCTTAGCAATTGTAGAAAGTAATGTTCTTTTGGTTAAGGGTCCTTCAAAAGATAAAGGAGTGATTTTGAAGTAAAATACATCTGAAGCTGGATGCCACAGGATACCTAATGTTTTTACTGTATCATCATTGTCTGTATTCAAAGAAGCATTAGATAAACGCATATCTGAATCGATTGAATTTACGAGTTCGTTGCAATTAGAAGCCCATTTTCTCAATACAAGTCCGGCACTGGACAACATTTGAGTCAATTGGTTTTGTAGTTCCAAGGCTTCAGAGAGTGAATTGGCTCCGGACATCAAATCATCAACGTAGAAGTCATTGAGAGCTGCTTTTGAAGCAAGAGGAAAATCATTTGCTTCGTTCAATGCCAGCTGCTGTAAGCATTTTATTGCAAGTAATGCAACGCCAGTTTGACTTAAATTAATTTGATTAATTTATTTCGTTCGATCCATTTTAAATAAAACCCGGTTCTATTCTTCTGTTGGCGTCACACTATAGTTTACGTTTAAACATTAGATCTTTTAAAAACAAATAAAATGTACTCTAAATAAAAACCATTTTCTAATTAATCATTAATTTATTTTAAAACAATAAGATTGAATTTACGTTAAAATATAAAGAGATACATAACAGAACATTACTTAACTAATTGGGATCTGAGAGAGAGAGGAATCTTGGTGTGGCCATCCCGCGAGTCTCCAATCTCGGTGTTCGTAAAAAGGGTCGTCAGACCAAAATCGGTGATAAAATTTGTGTCAGAGAGTGTCTCAATTCATCGTGCATGCGCTTATATTTCGCGGCGGTTTACTTCTGTATTCTGGAGAGGATTCTTTTTCGAAACACAATCAGCTTTTCTGATTGGTCTGGAGTCAGCGGAGGGATATCCTCTCGCGGTCGGTGACTTCCCCCAAACGCGGGAAATTCCCAAAAAACATCCCAAACCATGATGTATTTATGGGTACATTGCCTCCTTCTAGGCGTGGGAAACGCGTCACCCTTTTCGGTGGGGTAAGAGACGCTCCCAGAAATTCCTTTTCTTGTAAACAACAACAGGGCAGATATAAAAATTACAGTTGCAATCCTTAGGGACCGGCGGCCCCCCATCACTCCTCCCCTCTCTCAGATTAACAAAACTAAAATGAATAAAAAAAACAAAAATTTCAGTAAGCAAACGAAATACAGAATTGGCCTAGCGTCGGCAAATGTCTATGTCAAGAACAAAAATTCACAGACTCCTGGTTCACGATCAGCTGTCCACGTCTTTATGAGGGGTTCTGTCCATGTTCATCCATGATGTTGGCAGCTCCATCGTCGCTCAGATATTGCTAAAGAAATCTGCTAAACTGCAAAAAATAACAAAAACTTTGTCTCCCAGGGAAACCATATTAGTAATGAAACAACAGTTATGAGAAAAAAAAATTAAGTCTCCCTCAAATATTTTAGCGCGGAAATGTATTAACGAGCCGAATTACCTGCACGAGCCCTTAAATTATACCGTGGACTTGGAACAATACTCTTAACCTCCGTCTCGTCTGGTCGCAATTCATCCAAATTTTTCAAGTGCAAATATGAAAATCTCTTAATAAATGGAATCATCCGATTGACATGCGTGTTAAATCTTTTCCTCAATTGTTCTACATGTTGCACCCTATAATTGACATTAGAAAAACGCTCTATCACTCTGTAAGGACCTTCGAACTTAGGTCTGAGTTTTGGAGATAAATTAGATTTAATATTAGGCGTCTTTATAAAACACAAGGACCCGATTTTGTAATCGTAATGATGTTGTTTTGTCGCTCTCGTACTCAATAAACATGTGATGCCTCCTGATCCTTTAGATTATTTAAAACTTTATTGAAAGTATGCTCCAAAGACGGTAAAAGTTTCTCGACATATTCATACTTATTTTGTGGTGTATCAGAATTCTTTTCGTAAGTGTAGGATAATCGAATATCTCTGCCATGCTCTAAGAAAAAGGGAGATGTGTATGTAGCTTCATGGATCGCTGAATTTAATGCTAACATGGTGTGCGGGAGTTGCTCATCCCAATCGTTTGTGTTTTGTGAAATTGATGCAAGGATATTGGCTAGCGATTGATTGGGTTTCTCTACCCTACCGTTGACGTGAGCGGAATAACTTGATATGTGCCTTTTTTGAATACCCATGACTCTGCAAAATTCAACAAATTCGGAACTCTTAAAATATGTAGCGTTATCTACGACTAATTTATGTGGGCAACCCCTGTGTACAATGTAATTATCAAAGAAAGCTTTTGAAATTGTACTGGACTTAATATCCGGAAGTGGAACGATGTGAATATATTTTGTGAATGCATCTATCATAGATAAAACATAGCTATATATATTTCCTTTAAGCGTGGTTTTTAAGGGAACGAAAATATCCATATGACACGTTTCTCCTGGTTCAGTACTTTGTTCAACAAGTTGATGGGGCGCCGGGGGAATTTTAAAAGCGTTTTTTCGAGATAAGCATATGGTACAAGAACGAACAAAATTTTTAGTATCTTTATACATATTGTGCCAAAAGAAGTTCTCGCTGAGTCGATGATAAGTTTTAAAAAATTTAAGATGTTATAAAGAGATACATAACAGAACATTACTTAACTAATTGGGATCTGAGAGAGAGAGGAATCTTGGTGTGGCCATCCCGCGAGTCTCCAATCTCGGTGTTCGTAAAAAGGGTCGTCAGACCAAAATCGGTGATAAAATTTGTGTCAGAGAGTGTCTCAATTCGTCGTGCATGCGCTTATATTTCGCGGCGGTTTACTTCTGTATTCTGGAGAGGATTCTTTTTCGAAACACAATCAGCTTTTCTGATTGGTCTGGAGTCAGCGGAGGGATATCCTCTCGCGGTCGGTGACTTCCCCCAAACGCGGGAAATTCCCAAAAAACATCCCAAACCATGATGTATTTATGGGTACATTGCCTCCTTCCAGGCGTGGGAAACGCGTCACCCTTTTCGGTGGGGTAAGAGACGCTCCCAGAAATTCCTTTTCTTGTAAACAACAACAGGGCAGATATAAAAATTACAGTTGCAATCCTTAGGGACCGGCGGCCCCCCATCACAAGGTATGGCACTGATGCAGTTCCATAAGATACTCTTATCAGCCTAAAGTTTTGAATTGGCTCAAAAGGTGAATTACGCCAAACGATTCTCTGAAAATCCGAATCTTGTAGTGTTATTTGCTTATACATTTTTTCGATGTCTGCTGTAATGTCTATTTTGTGCGTCCTAAAGCGAAGGAGTAATGTTGTTAAGTCAGTCTGTAGCTGTGGACCAACCATTAATTTATCGTTGAGAGAAATCCCACTTGAGGACTTTGCAGATCCGTCAAACACCACGCGAAATTTATCTCCATTTTTATTGGGTACTGGGTGATGCGGGAGATAAAAACTGGAACTAGCTGGAACGTCAATCTCGTTTTCAGGGATTAACTCCATGTGACCAAGTTTAAAATAGTTGTTAGGCTCAAATGCCTATTACAAGAACTTTGGCTACGGAAGTTATCCTGGGATGACGAGCTACCGCCAGATATTCATGCAGTATGGTTACAATGGTGGTTAGAACTTCCATTTTTATCAGAGTTGAAGATTCCGTGAAAGATCCTCGATTCCAGTGGAGATTCAAGTGAAGTCCAAATCCATACCTTTTCCGATGCCAGTCAAAAAGCATATGGAGCAGCCGCCTTCTTGAGAGTCAAGCACAAGGACAGAGTCAGCGTTGATCTTGTAACATCCAAGAGCCGTGCTGCATCTCTGAAAAGGTTATCCCTGCCTAGATTGGAACTGATGGGCGCTCTGCTTGCTGCACGCTTAGCGAAGGAAGTCAAGAAAATCCTAGATCAGAAGTGTTCAACCAGAGCCTTTTTCTGGACGGACTCTCAGGTCACCTTACATTGGATGAAAGGTCCAAGCCATAGATGGAAACCCTTTGTTGCGAACCAGGTTCGCGAAATCCAATCCCTCACCGATCCTAACTCGTGGTTCCATTGTTCCGGCAAGGACAACCCAGCAGATCTACTTACTAGAGAGGAATCAGCGTAGACGCTCTTACAACCAACTCAAGTGGTGGAATGGATCCTCGTTTCTACGTCAAATTGACTTCAGACCAAAGGACTAGATGAAGCGATCCCAGAAAGGGTGTATTTAACGGAAATGAGAAAGAACTCAAATCCAAAAGAGGACATTTCCTTGACATTGACAGTGACTAAAAACAATTTCCTTGAAAACATTATTGATATTTCAAACAACTATGTAAAATTAATTCGTGTTGTAAGTTTTCTTTACAGATTCATACACAACTGCAGAACCAGAATTACAAAGATAAAGGGACCCCTTACTTCACAGGAGGTAAGTCATGCTGAGAACTGGCTGATCCACTCATTGCATGAAAGGGAGTTCTATGAAGAAATGCGCAAATTGTTGGCAGGTGAGCCTATTCCTATGAAAAGCAAATTAACTCCACTTGATGTTTTCTTGATGAGAGCAACATCATTAGAGTAGGAGCAGACTTGCCAATTGAAATTTAAATGAGAAAGCTAAATTTCTCATGATTTTACCTAGTAGAAACGTTTTAACTGATATTATATTGAGCCATTATCATAAAAAATATTTGCATGCAGGACCCCACTCACTTTTATATCTTGTTCGTCAAAAATTCTGGCCACTCAATGGCAGAAATAACTGTCGTAGAATTATTCATGAATGTGTGAATTGCTTTAAGAACAAGCCCATCACTATGAATCAAATTATGGCTAACCTACCGAGAGATCGTGTAACACCGAATTATCCCTTTAATGTCACGGGCGTTGATTTTGCAGGCCCATTCTTCATTAAGTTTAAAAATCAAGAAAAAGGGGCATTAAATAAAATTTATGTAGTAGTCTATGTATGTTTATGCACAAAAGCAATTCAGTTAGATTTTGTGACATATCTCACATCCCAAGCATTCATTGCAAGTTTAAAACGTTTTTTTGGTAGGAGAGGAAAGTGTGCAAAAATCACCACCGACAACGCTAAAACATTTGTTGGCGCAAATGCCGAAATTAAAAAATTGTTCAAAATGATCAAATTACCTGATCACACATTAGCAGAATTTTGACAAATGAATCGATAGAGTGGAACTTTATCCCACCCAGGTCCCCAAACCATGGAGAGTATGGGAAGCAGGAGTAAAGGCATTTAAATTCCACTTAAAAGAGTCGTGAGGGAACGCACATTTAACTCTCGAAGAGTTCATCACAATACTTTGTGAAATTGAGGGCTGTGCTAAATTCCCGACCACTCACTCCTTTGACGCCAAATTTCGATGATTTCGAAACACTGACCCCTGGACACTTCTTAGTAGGTAGACCCCTAACATCCATAGTTGAACCGCAAATAACTAATATAAACGAGAATCAGTTGTCGAGATGGGAAAAAGTAAAAAAAAATTACCCAACATATATATATAAGCTTTGGAAACGCGATTATTTGAATAATTTAAAGAACGTCACAAGTGGAAATTTAACAAAAATAATGTTTCTGTAGGAACCTTAGTTTTAATCAAAGATGAAAATCTTCCTAGTACGAAATGGAGTACCGGAAGAATAACTGAAATTTTTCCTGGCACCGATGGTAAGGTCCGAGTGGTGAACCTGCGTATGCCAAACGGAAATGTATTAAAAAGGACAATCAGAAATCTTTGTATATTACCTGTATGAATTTTGTTATTAGTAATTATTGTATGTGTATAAATTAACTTCAATCGTATTTAAGTATCATAAAATTTATTGTGTATTTTTCATTTAAGTATTGTAAATATTGTGTATTTGCATTTAATATTGTGCATGCCTTTTTGCTTTGTAAATATTGTGTATTTTGTATGTAAGTGTCGTGAATTGCATTATGTATTTGTATTGAAATTTCATTTCAATGGCGGGGACTCTGTTACGACCCACATGTGCAGAGGGCGCTAGTAGTCCTCCTTGTTTACATTTCGTCAGTATGCTTGTAATACAGCCACGGAGCGGACGTACCTACCGTCCTCAATAAACAAACATTTTTAAAGTATACAGTCCACGCCTTTTGCTTGAGCAGTCAAGTTATACATAACTCAAAGTCTGCTCATAATCCGTTATAGACATTTCTAGAATAACCACACCATTTGTGGTTAAAATCAGAGCTATCGACCTCACCCACGTGTTGTGAATTAAATTTTTGTTGTTATTTGAAATTTTGCTATTATTTGGATTTTTTGAACATAATAAAGAATTATGTGATTTGGAACAGAATTTGCAAACACCTGCACGACATTTGGAAATGTGATGCTTTTTTTTTCCCCTAAGACAGTTAAAACACAATTTGTATTTTTTAACAGCATCCCATTTTCCTTAATCGGAAGTTCTAAAAAACTATCGCACATGAATAATCCAAAATGTGCATCGCTGTTGCAATGTACGCAAACATTCGAGACTATTTGTGAAGAGTAAGAAAATTTTTTATTTGTGTGAGTCATTTTACTTCCGCCCGCTTCGAAGAGAACAGATGTTTTTTCTTTCTGGCACTTGGCTAAAGGCGCAATAGCGGTCGCTCTGCTTAAAACAAACGATTTAAATTCGGAGAAAAAGGGATATTTTTTGTTTGTTTGTTCGAGAGTCCAAACGCGTAATGTTTCGGAGTCGAGTTTCCCCCTTAGCAAGAAAATTATGAGGGTGTCCCAATATTCCACGGACTGCCTCAATGTTTGCAGGGTGTCAATGCACTGTTGGGTGGTGTCAATTAGCTTTCGCAATCCTGAAGCTTATTCTTGTTTTAAAATAGGCTGCGAAACTAATTTATTTAATGCCGCATTTATAATTTCTGCTTCATTCTCATAGCGCTCAGTTAATGCACTCTACGCCTTTTTATAATTATTGTTTGTGATTTGAATGGATTGTAATAAAGTGGCTGCTTCGCCCTTTACAGAGAGTTTAAGATACTGCAGTTTTTGACTATCACTTAAAGTACTATTATTCTCTACACTCGCTAGAAATAAATCGCGAAAAGAGATCCAGTCTATATAATTTGAAGTGAATACTGGCAATTCTATGCGAGGAAGTTTAATATTGTTTACATTAGTGTTAACAATGTTTTGGCATGCATTAGTATTATTATCATTAACAAGTTTTTTCATTTCCTCTTTTAAAATAATTTTTAGTGTATCTAATTTCGAAAATAAATCATGCATTTCCATTTCATAAACGTTAAAATCTTCATCTGCACAAGTGCTTAAAAGATTATCGTTTAAATTATTTATTTCAATATCTATTGAATTAACATCTATTTCATAAACTTCAATAATGGATACAGAAGTTTCTTGATTTTGTAAATTATCTACTTTTGAAACTAAACGAGTTAGCTTACCTTTTAAGATTTTCTTTTGTTTAAGAATGGCGTCCATGTTGGATTGTTTGTGACCTTTCCAAACTCCAAGTTCAATGCTTGCAATGATTATTTAGTAAAGTCTGTTTTTGTGCTTGATTACTTCGACAAATGTCGCAGACCGCTTTTCACTTCATCAATTAAATGTTTTGACTTGAATGCTCCGGCTCGACGGACCAAAATTAATGCGATGGAAAGAAATCGGTCAGGTCCATTGAAGAAGCTTTATTTTCTGTGTTTTTACTCAGTTACAAAAAATACATCCGGCGGCTCTCGCGCGCCCTCTTACGGTGAAAAATAAGAAGGCGTTACAACACCATCTACACTATTAAAATCCGAAAAGGTAAGCAAACGTATCTATCTTTTCATCTATCTATCTATGCAACCCAATTTTCTCACAAACCACACGACGCAGCAACTCACCGAACGTACCAAAATTTCGGAAATGATCCGAGGAATCCGTTTTGACCCTTTATATTTTGATATTCCAATTAGTTAAAAAGATATTAATTAAAAAACCTTAAAACGTATAATTAGTACCATTTTTGACCGTCGGGGAAAAATCGGAACTTCTTTTTTTTCAGACGTTTTTAAAACGCGATTTAATTTTTTTCATGAGACTCACACAAAAAATAATTACAGATTCGGAAAGATAATTTATTTCGCCACGATATGCTATAATTTATTTTACAAAATAATTATATTTTGTATTTTTTACGATTTTTTAAAAATGAGTCGAAATCGGTACGTTTTTATGAATACGATTTCTAAATGGTTCCACTTGCACTTTCTTTCACGTTAATGAAAAAAATATTTTACAATTAAAATGTTCATGCTTTTGTCTTTTAGAATCAGTCATTAAAAAAATTTAATGTCAAAAACCGTTTTTTTTTTTACGATTTTTCAAAAAATGCTTAAAATTTTATTTAAAAGCTTAATAACTTCTTTATTAATAAAAATAATCTCGCGAAACTTTTTTTCCGTGTGTAGAACAATATTATACGTAATCTGTACAAAGATTGTGGTAAAATATCTTAAAAATTACGTTTTTTAATGAAAAAAAATGCATTTTTTTCGCTTTCCCCCTTTTGCGATAAATATGTTAACATTACTTTTTTTAAAGTTTTTCGGTTAAAATTACTGTTGTTTGCAATCCATATATGAAATTTGAAAGCATTAACTTAAAAATGAAGTCCGAAAATTTTTTCTAACTTTAACAAATAACGAAATGAGAAATTGAAAAAAAATCTACCAATATTTTAAAAGTATTTTTACTGCTCTTTCCCGAAGGAACGCATAGCGCGGTTGTTAAACCCACTGCTTTATAAAACGGTAGCCCTCAGGTTCGAAACTGAGGAGGAAGAGGCATTCAATTTCGCATTGCGCTACTTTTTAAAGTTTAAAATTTTTTTAGTGGAATGAAAAATGTTAAAATGAAAATAAAATTGTCAAAATGTTTTTATCAGATCGGTTTTTAAATGTTTTTTTCAGTACATGTAAATACATATATATAGGCTTTCCCCCATACTATTTTTTTTCGAACTTATATATACACTGCTGGACACCGTAAATGCAACACCAAGAAAGACAAGAGATAGCAAAATAAAATTTATTTTGTAGATAACATGTTGACCAAGTATCAAATGATTAAATTTATAGACTTTTGTGAAGTGTGGTTCCTGCCAGAATCAGTAGCCAGAGTAGCCGCCGTTGTTGGAGATCACCGCTGTTACACGCTTCGGCATTGATTCAAAGAGACTTTGGATGTGTTATTGGGGTACAGCAGACCAAGTAGCTTCTATACGTTGCTAAAGTTGATCTGGTGTGGCAGCTGGGGGTGTAATCTGGATCAATCGTTGGGCAACCATGGACCACATGTTTTCTATCGGTGAAAGACCCGGAGAGTGAGCCGGCCAGGGAAGCAATTCAATCTGGTGATTGACGAAGAACCTTTGGACAACGCGTGCCACGTGTGATCGCGCATTATCCTGTTGAAATATGGCTGTGGCCAAGCGCTGAAGGTTAGGAAGGACAACTGGCTCCAACACCTCGGAGATGTAGCGCTGGTTGTTTAAAGTACCTGCAATGCGTACTAGAGAAGTGCAAGAGGGATATCCAATACCGCCCCATACCATAATACCCGGTGCAGGACTAGTGTGGTGGTGCCTAATGCAGCTGTTCAGCATCCTCTCTCTACGGGGTCTCCAGACTCGAATCCGATCATCTCGGTGTTGCAGACAGTTGCGTGACTCGTCAGTAAATACAACTTCATTCCATTCTGCCGCCCACATCCTTCTTTCATCGCACCATTGGTGGCGGAGACGTCTGTCGTTCTGCGTCAAGGGTAGACCAAGCAATGGACTTCTTGCGGACAGACCACTCTGCTGTAAACGACGTCGAATGGTACACGCAGACACTGAATGATGCGTTACAGACTCAATGTGCTGTGCTAAGGTTAGTGATGTGACTGAGCGATCCGTCACTGCCATGCGCACAATTTGCCTGTCCTCACGGGAAGTGGTGCACTGAGGTGGATGCGATTGACCACGTCAGTCCGTCCTCCTGCTTCCAACGGTTACTTATGCGCATTACAGTTGTTTGGTTACGTCCAACATGACTGAAAGATAATCCACAATCTCGATAGGCCACTATCCTTTCTCTGTCGAAATCAGATACTTGATCAAAAGCTGATCACCGTTTTCTACGAGACATAACTGATCGTTTTTTGAAAAAACCACAAGAAAAACACAATTGCCGAACTTGAAATCGTCAAAATCTCCAAGCCTTAAATAGCGCTTTGAGGTGGCGTCACAGGCACGCGTGATGTGTGTCTGCGCTGAAATTCTAATCATTTGCATATCTCACCTCCGCTAATGCATGTTGTAAATTTCATGTTATTTGCATGCTTCTTTCAGGGTGTTGCATTTACGGTGGCCAGTAGTGTATTTATATGTTTAATCAAACATTCAGAAAAAAAAAAAAAAAAAGCAATCGTTTCAATAGCTATCTGCAAAATTTTCTTTTATTTATTACTTATAGAAATTTGATTTTAATAATTATATATATGTTTTTTTAAAGGATTATTTTATTACTAAATGAATTCTTCGTTAATTAAAAAGTACATCGTCTATTATTTTGGATCAAAATACATTTTAGAGACATTTTTAAGCTAACAATATGTAAGGATTGATTGATTCATGAAAATCCGAAATCTATTTTATTATTTTAGATTTTTAGAAACTAACTATTATTAAAAAAAGATGAATGTTTTTTGTTTTACTCTTAGAATCAGAATCACATTAATAATTTTTTAATTCTAACACAATATTTTTTTTATAAGTCATACATTGAAATTTGAAGTTATATCTTATCTGTGAGAAGGAGAGGTAGATAGAACAATAATTTTACACTTAAAAAAACGTGTTCGGGCTATAAGGAGGGGCAGGGCCGGCGCTAGGGGTGGGCAAGCCGGGCCCCTGCCAGGGGCGGCAACCTTAGGAGGCGGCAAATTGGCTGTAAAATTAACTAGTTTATGAAGAAAATAAACCAAGATTACCCAGGGGTTCCACGAGTCAAAATAAAAATTCGAAAAAAAAAAGAACTAAAAATGTGTATGCAAAATATTTACGTTTTCTATGGAGTCCTAGAGTTCTTTTTTTTAACGAGTATTCATTAGTATTTAAAGCCGTGTTTCCCAATACTGGTACCATGGGGGAAAGGGGAGGGGTGAATAAAGAAGAATTTCGGCATCCGGTTCCATCTCTTTCAACTAATTTCCTACAAGTATTACCGCTTTGTATGCGTGAATTCGGGAATCTATCTCTTTCAAGAGATAGATTTTGGCAGAGATTAGTCTCAACAAAAGTGACCAAAAACACCCTCAAGTTTTATGAATGAAAAGAAAGGGCCAGAATGACCCTGAGAAAAAGACCCTTTTTCGAAGAAAACTGAGGGAATCTTGTGTGAATTTGATTTCCGAATTAATTCTTTTAGCTTCCTGTGCTTAATCAGACAAGTAGTCAAAGACGGACAACAAAAAAGGTAACAATATTTTATTTTCAAATTCTTTTTTAGATTTTTAATGCTCAGGAATTTTAATCATTGCGTAAGATAAAATGAAAAGAAAAAATTATTTTGCTGCATTTGTGCTTTTTCTATTTTATTTATTTTTCGTCTTTCATACATAAATATAGATGTCATCAGCTTCGTAGAATATTTTCATGTTGATTAACATATTTAAGTATGTGTGTTTTCGTAGTTTCAATGTTCCGTCGTCGTCTTAAAACATGTTCGATTGACATTGTAATTGAAATGAAAAAATATTATTTGCTCTTCTCGTATAAAAATAACTTCTTTAGTCGCTTTTAAAGGACGATAGTAGGTAATTTAAAATGTAAAACATTAATGGGCTTTTTTCAGTACATTCATTAATTATTTACCATACCTAAAGGATCCTTATAGCAATAGCTCGAAACTGAAATACAACGTAGTTATATTTATTATGATAATTTTGTTTTGTAGTTGTAATATATTGTGATAATTTTGTTTAGTTATAAATGAACTAGTCTATAATTGCTAAATATTTAATTTATATTGCTTTAAACTGTTAAAAGAATTTTCAAAGAAAAATATAAGCTGTTTTTACTTATGTAGACATTTTTTTTTCTTTTTATTGAATGTAACATTCGAAATAAACATATAATTTTTCTAATGTATTCTAAGACTGTGTTAAGATAGCTATTATTTTGTAAGATCAAATTTTAAGAACTTGAACAATATATATATATATATATATATATATATATATATATATATATATATATATATATATATATATATATATATATATGTAAGGATAATTAAATTAGATTAAAATTTAAATCCCCTATCTAGCACTTGACTCATCTTTCTCAGTTCACATCTTCAAGTATCAAACTAATCACCCATTTATTTCTTCCGAACATATGGCCTAGCCAATAAACATGTCTAATTCCAGATCGTTAGATTTAACAGACCCCATATGTGTCAGCATTAACTTTCAAATACAATAATAAAATCCGGATATGTACCACATGTGTTTTTCAAGTGCTATCCACTTGGAACCACCACCATGGCGTGCTTTTTTCCTCCCTGCTCTCAGTGTCAGAAAAGATGTAGAAATGATCGAATAAAGACCCTCCCTTTTACGCTTTAATCTAATTCTATCTTCAAAATCATGACATATATAAACACACACACACACACACACACACACACACACACACACACACACACACACACACACACACACACACACACACACACACACACACACACACACACACACACACACACACACACACACACACACACACATATATATATATATATTTGCATATTGTTGCCATTTTAAGAGGAATTTACACAATACCTTTTTAAATAAGATCTTTTACACCAGTGATTCCCAAAGTGGTCTACATAGACCACAGGGGTCTATGACGACCTGCAAGGGGTCCTCGTCAGCAAAAAAATAGTTTGGCGGTCAATGAGGTGTAAGTGGGGGGTTTATAGTGGGGGTGTGATAGTGGCTCTCATTAAACTAGATCGTGACTTTAATTTTAAAAGAAAATTTAATCAAGTGGAAACCAAATTTTACTTAATTAGCAGATTTATTTACTAAATTTAATGAGGTTAATTTACCCGTACAAGATGACAGCATAATTTTTTTTTAAAACAGGAACCATTTCAGCGTTTCTTTTCACAGTTAAGCTAAAGAAGTATAACACTGGAGGGGTCCGAATTTTTTCTCAAATTAACCCAGCCAATCTGTCAGTACATTTTAACCTTCGTCAGCATTTAACTGCCTTTTCTTGAGATTTTGAAACCAGGTTTGAGGATGCTTTGACTATGGCAATACCACAGTAGGCGATGAATTTATATGGTCATATTGAAAAAAAAAAGTCACGTGACAACAGGAACTAATCGTGATATGCTCCAATGAAGATTTTAAAAAGGCAAACCTGTTATTTGTCCTGAATTATGGAAAATCATGAGGAAGTTTTTAATTGTTTTTCCTAGTAAGAAGGAGTTTCAGCGCAGTTGCCAATCTCCAAAACAAAAAAAGAAACTGAACACTACTAACAGAGGAGATTTAAGTTTAAATCTGACAGGATTCATACTAAATGTTGAAAATTTGTTATTGTAGAGCCAGATTCATCCCTCCCTTTAAATTCAATTGAGTGTTACTTGGTTATTTTATTTAGCAGTTATTTTATATATTAATTAACTTTTAATTTAATTAACTAACGTATGCTTTTTAAACTTTTAACTCTATACTTCATTAGTTATAAATTTAATTCTTTTAAAGTAGTAGTAGTAGTACTAAATGTGTCAAACAGACATTTAAGTTGATAAATTTGCAAAAATTTGATATTAATTAAGCAGGGGTCTACCCTATACCTAAAAACATGGCAAGGGGTCTATAAGACAAAAAAGTTTGGGAACCTCTATTTTATATTGACAATTTGAAGGAATATTTAATGCAGTCTAGTAATTAATTATACGTATAATTATTATAAAAGTACATAAAAAATGCATATCATTAAAATATTGTAAAACATTCTGCATGCTACTAATAAAGTTCACCAAAGTGCATATTTCGAAAAATTTTAAAATTGAGTTAATAAATTATTTGCAGTTTAATATTAAGAAATTTTAAGAAAATATTTAAAAGACTTTTTGATTTTAAACCAAAAAAATAAAAATGTTTTAAAAAATACAAATTTTTAACTCAACGCAAAAACATCCTTTAGATAAATAAATTGCAAAATTTCAGGCGTGAATTTTAAATTTGAAAGACGATTATTAAATAGATAATTAATTTGTGATATCAAAATAACATAGAATTAACAGCCCTAATAAGCAAACAACAATGACTTTAAGCCTGAATAACTTCCAAAGCATTTTTAAAATTAAGTTTCAATCTTATTAAAATGTTTTATTTGTGATTAATACATAAAGGCTTTAATTCTCAATCGTTTAATTGCAACGCATACAAATGTAAAATACTTAGAATTACTATTTCAATATCTTACCAAAAACGTTTCAGAACATAACCACTCATCCAAAACATAAACGAGAGGCTTTTAATCAGTGTTCCATAGAACACTGGTGCACTACAAATTAAAAAGTCGGTGTTTTCAGTTTGCAATAGTTTTTATTTACTGTTTCATTTTACTATTACATTTCTCAAAAATTCTTTAAAATGTATTTTTCGTGATTGTGAAAAAGTTTAAAAGCGTTAGTATGTATATTTAAGAAAAAAATTCTAGTAATAATAGGTTCCAATCTATAGCAATATTTAAAATCTTTAAAAAAGGCAACAATAAGAATGTCAAAATTATGAAAGAAATTTCTTACAAAAAGCAACAAAAAAAAAAAAAAAAAAAAAAGGATTTAATTAAATTTTACTGTTATACATAACAGTAATTATTGCGAAAGAATATAGGTACTATTTTGTGTGTTGTTGTTTCTAGTATAAAACCATTTAATTAAAGTGGAAACAAAATGTGCATTACAGAAATAAAAATATGATGAACACAATTTATAAATTAGATAAGTGATTTCAAACAAAATCGTTGGGAAAGCAGAATAGATGCATAAAAACCACCAATGTATACCAGTGTTTCTCAAAGTGTGGGGCGCGCCCCCTGGGGGGTGCGATAACCCTGCAAGGGGGGCGCGAGCATATCGAAAATTTAATGATTTTTTAAAAAAAATAACCGGAAAGAAGCGAAACAAAATACTTTTTCCATAGTAAAAAAAATACACAGCAACACTGATATAATTTATGTTTATCATCTGGCGTTCTTCTTTTTTAACTTAAAATATTAATCGTTAAAAGAAAAAACGAAATTCAGACCCTGAGAAAAATTCTAAGATAAACATTTCATCACTGTAATTATTATTGAAATACTGTATATTAGTTGTAGAAAGAAAATGAAGACATGATTCACTTTTCAGCCAGGCAGCATAATACATTTGCTGGTCATTTATTTGATTGACCTTCAAACTTACTGGTATGGTTTCTACATTAGTTCCATACCATCTTTTATGTATTTGTTTTTCGCATAGGGAAATTGTAAATAATGAAGAGCTTTACGATATTTGGAAAAGAATTGATTGATTTTTGAAGGATTATTTGGCTAATATTTATTTTTACGAGTAATCTCAAACATATAAAGCATAGTGAAAAACGTCACAATCCTTTTTAGAGCATCCCTATTTTTTTCTGAATACACTTTTAACCAGGGAGCGGTGGCTCGGGGCATCTGTGATCTGTATTGAAGGAAGTTGAAACTGATGCATATTATTCATGATTGAGAAACACGATGAACATGAAACGAAAGGAAAATTTTCAATTGCTTCCTAAAGAACTCCATCAACTGAAATATGAAGCCACAAGTGTACCACAAGGTTTAGTTCGACTTGTGAAAAAGACACAAGAAAGAAAAAGTTCAACTTGTTATTTGTTGATCACCAAAGGTGTCACGAGTTCGAGCCCAGTACCACTAAAGACCCGTCGTGTATGAGAGAGGTGCACGTTAAATCTGTAGAGAGCTCAAACGTCCTCTTGTTGGAATGGTGTGGTAGTTAAAAGAGGCCAGCTCAAGTATCGTCCTCGTCAACCATGGTTCCAAATTACGAGGTCCGTCACTAAAAGCCCTCGTGTAGCTGAACAGAGAGAGAGAGTGCGACGTTAATATTCACTATCATGGATGCTCATTAAAACTACAATAACTTGAACAAAATATGACAGCTTTGCCAGCAAGTAACATTTCTGTAATATTAGTGAAAAGTATCTCTGATTTGCGTCCTTTATTAAGGTCTTTCACTTTTCAATAATTTTAGTTCAGTTTTATTGGATTTTTTCTCAAATCATCAAAGAAAGATTGAACATTCCTTGAAAGCCGGTAAGTATGCTTTCTCTTAATTAAATTATTCACTGAAATTCCAATTTGTATCGTGTAGAGTAAAAATAATTATAAATAAATGATTGGGGTGACTGAGTTCCCCCGCACTACCATCAGCGTTAGTATCGAGTGCGCGCCTGCTCCCGGGTTAAAACATTTTGAAGTCTTCTCGCTTTAAATATTAAAAAGTAACACAATTATTCTTCATAGGAATTTTATATTCTTTTTCATTACTTAACATTAATTCTAAATGCTAATTCTGTGAGGTTTAAAATTACAGTTCTTTTAAACAGTTATTTACAATTATAGCATTTATCTAAAAAAATCATTTTACATTTTTGTATACAATGTCGTGTAAGCAGTTTTACTCTCCTTACAGTTCAGCTATTATATCAAGAATAATGTTATATATTTTTTAAAAAAATGAACCCGTGCGAAGAGCCGGTGTTTCAGCCAGTATACGTTTAATGTATCAGTACTGAAGAAAGTATTTTATAAATAATTTCTTAATACTAAATTAAGAACAAGTTTAATAATTATTAGTGACTTCCATGGGCTTGTCTTGTAGAGCAAAGTTTTTCAAGGAAGGTTTAATATCAGATATTGACACTCTAGTTATTTTTCTATATTTAGCTGAGATCTATATTTTGTCTTCAAAGCAGCCACCGCAGAAAATCCGGTTTAACATAGGTAGGATGTTGAAAAAAAAAATGTTAATAGTATACGAAGTGCTTTTGTTTTCAGTGCAGAAAATTTATCATCCATCTCTACGCAAAATTCAAAGAGCGATTTATTACAAAATTGCCTTTTAATTTTTCACTGGATGTGAAATCTATGAAAATTTCTTCTTCTGAAGTTGAGAGCCCTTCTGGAGTATCTTGAAATAAACCTCTAATCCACTCGTAACCTGCTACCAAGTTGTCCTCACCAAGAAAATACTTTTTAAAATTCTTTGCCAACATGGCTAAATGATTTTACATGGTTTTAAAAACAACTTTCACATGCTGTTCTTCAGATTTGTAATTTTTAACACATAACGAGCTGGAGCTTTTTTTCCCATCATTTACTTCAGTAGTAGTAAATCCAAAATTTAAGTATTTTTGAGAATATTTTCTTGATTTGATTTTCAGAACCATGCTCGTCTGTGTACTTGTTGATCCTTTATTATCGTCGAATGTTTGCTTACGACTTAAAAATGTATGTATGATTTTGTTTTCATCTACTGCCGTAAATACTTAATTACCGTGAATTACAATTAACGTGCAAATTAAAAAATGTACATTCAATTTAGATTCGGTAGCTACAGAAGTATCGAGTCGACCAAAACTGACTGGAATTGTACGAGGAAAAGCATTTTTACATGTTTTGCGCAGACGTCCGATAGGTTGCCCAGACTCACGCAAACGTACCCGATAATGCCAAATGTGATGGATATGATAGAGAGCTACATAGACTAGACTATTTTTCTAATGACATTTGTACTTTGAGAAATGGATGCTGAAGGAAATATATCTTTAAATTAAATATATCATCTTGCGATCTGTTCCAATTAAAAATTAGAGAAAAAATAACATAATATATATAAGTAATATATATTTTAAGTAATTTTCTTAAAATGTATATTACTTAAAAGTAACATATACAAAATTTAATACTTATACAGTTTATAATTGAGATTGCATTGTAGCTTTAGCGTCAAAGTGCATTTTTATTGCAGTAAATACATTATTGTTGAACAGGGGGCGACAAAAATTATGATTGAAAATTGGGTCGCCAGTATTGAAAGTTTGAGAAACACTGATGTGTATACGACGCTTTACTTGCTGTTTGTAATAATTCGGAGATGAACAACTCTAAGAGTTGAGGCTTCTGGACTATTAAGTTGTGTTAAACAATTTAAGTTCTTATGTTGCATCGTAATTAATAATAAAATCTTAAATTGTATCAATCCTATAAGTAAGATCTTGCAGACAGAAGACTATGATTTACCATCTGCTATGGAGCTCTTGAAAAAATTTTAAGATTTTTTCCAAGGACCTTGGATCTGACACAACCTTTAATGAAATGCTCGAGAACTCGCCGACGAAATTGACATACCGTCTCATTTTGAGCTCACCCAGCCACGTCACACAGAATAATGTTAATTTCGACTATGAGGCACGAGATGATCTGACAGAAGATCCTACTTTAAAATATAAGGCAGAGTTTATTTTTTCACATTAGATAAAGCTATCAATGCATTTGAATCCAGGTTTGATTTGATCAGTACCCACAGCAACTATTTCCAATTTTTATACAATATTTGTGATTTAAAAGATACTCCTCCAAACGACGAAACTTAAGTATTGTAAAGATCTAGAAGCAGTGTTAACTGATGGGAATTCAGATATAAATGCGCTGGACCTGGCGATAGTAGCGGTTTTGGCTTTGCTAAATAAAAAAGAAAGTTCAATCGAGATTTTAAAATTCTTATCGAACCTGGATTTTGCTCCAAATCTCGGTATAGTTTTAAGGATATTGCTCACTCTCCTAATAAGTGTTGAAAGTGGAAAAGGAGTTTCTCCAAATTAAAATTAATTAAAAAATTTCTTACGCTCCACAACTACCAAGGATCGGCTAAACGGCTTGACAATAGCCATTGAACATGAACTGGCTGAAGAAATTGATGTTGACTCTTTTCTTTTTTTGTGTGTGCAATCCTAATTTTAATTTAGTGCCAAAAATATAAATTAATAAATCAGTATTTTTTGCTAATCAAAACTTCAACATTATTGATAGCAATTTTTTTGCTCACGTTTTATTTTATCATTAAACGTGAGAAAGGTGTAGGTTATCTCTTCTAATTTTCGTTATAAACGGGCGGCATTTTACTTCTTTGCCCGGGGCGGAGAAACTGCTAGCGCCGGCCCTGAGAAGGGAAATAAACCTGTCTTATATCAAAAATAAGTGGAATGGAACAAATTTCGAAAAAGGGAAATTTCTTGACACAGTTTTAGAAATCACTCACATTGTGCGCGTACAAACACACACACACGGAAATGCTGGTGTCATGAGGAAAAGAGAAAACCCGAGCAACGCCGGGCTAAGCGGTGGAGGGGGGAAGTCATTTTTAAAAAGAGTATTAGAAGTGCTGATTTTGTGAAGGAAAGGGAAAATTTATAAAAGTAGAGAAAGCCCGTGCAACGCCGGGCCATGCAGCTAGTGTACTATCATACGATTAGACTGATTATGCTAAGAAAAACTGACATATTGGAAATAATACAAAGTTAAAGTAAGAAATTTTGTTCAGGTAATTTTTGGAGGAGGAAAAATCTCTTTGAACCCATGTATAAATTTTGTGTCATCTTAAACAAAATTATTATTTAAAATATGTTCCCATAATCTGATATGGAGTAGAACGGATTAACCAAAACGTCTTTAGTTCATGAACAAAATGTAATGGAAATAATTCTGATAGAAAAAGAATTTGTATACATGTACATAGGGGCGTCTTAAGGACTTTTTGTGGCCCTGGGCCCAGAGAAATCTTCAGATTTTTTGAGGCCCTTGGCCTCTATGCAAAAGTAGGCCCTACCTGAAATCTTTAGAAGTATTGAGTATATAGTATGCATTATCAAATACTCGTACAAACGGTAATTTGAAACAAATAAATGTACACCACTCACAAACCGGCTCGACCGATGGCTGCAATTCGACTAAATAAGTTGAGTGATTGTTTATGGTGTTAGGCCTAGGCATAAACAGGGACAACGGTCATCACATAATACAATCTACCCACTTTTAACAGAAGACATACAATTTGAAATTCCCTGTTTTTCAGAGAATACGTACAGGAATAATATTTGACCATTAAAATTATCCAGATCCTGATCATATTAAGACAGACACGAGAACGAAACGAGGCAGAAGCCCTGGGCTCATGCCTTAAGAAGACCCTACATGTACAACAATACTGTTTACCCTACATATACAACAATACTGTTTACAAATTTTTACGAACACAATTTCCAACTTTAACCATGTAATTCATATATAAACAGGTGAATTGAAATGTCCGTCCCCCCAGGAACCTCTTAATGTTTTGTAAATACATTCGTATTTATAAAACGAAAGGTTATATACTAATAAAGAATTTAAAACATACCCAATGTTTGTAATTAATATTTCATTTTTGTACAAAAAGTGTAATTCCATAATGAAAAATTACATACTTTAATAAAGCTGCAGAATTTCTAGATTTTCTTAAAATAAAAAGAGTAATCCTATTTATAAAATAAAAATACGGCTTTCTTTTAAAATGTATTGAAAAGAACGAATTTATATTGTTTCTTTACATCGCACAATCAAAGAAACTCTCTCCATCACAAATTTCACAAGCATAATTCTGAATTTATATATTTTTATTGAATTACTTTTACATTAAGTTACAGTGTTGATTATATTTTACTCACTTTTGAGGGATATGTTAACTTTGATCCTATTGCTTTCTTACCCGAATTGTTCTTTCTAGAATAAGTTCCATATTTTATTCTCATAAACAAGAATGGTCACTTTTTGTTTTCAGACAGAAATTTCTCAAGAAGATTGATAAATTTAGACATTATGAACTGATGT
The DNA here is from genome assembly GCA_019973935.1 of Trichonephila clavipes. Taxonomy (NCBI): domain Eukaryota; kingdom Metazoa; phylum Arthropoda; class Arachnida; order Araneae; family Nephilidae; genus Trichonephila; species Trichonephila clavipes. Next base: position 107,240 of record BMAU01000239.1, on the reverse strand, counting down.
AGGTATTCAATACTGTCTTCAGTCAGCCTCCAATCGTGAATTAATCTTGACTTTCACCAAGTGAAAAGCTTCCGGTGCACAGTTTACTCCAAAGATGAGCTATGCTGAGTTTAGTTTGCCTACAACAGAGGTTGGCAACCTATAGCATGCAGTGCAATTCTCAGTGGCACTCTGCACAATTCAATACATGTCAATTTTTGAGTGGATGGAAGTTGACAAATTTGTACTGGGTCTTATTTGACAAACATCTCTAGAATTATGGACATTTACGGAATAACGAAAAAAATCTGAAAGATAAATTTACAGCTATTTTGTTAATTATTGAATATCATTGCTGGACAGATTTAATTGTTTGAAGAGAGAAAATTGCAAGTACTCTGCTAACCGCTTTTGGTTATACATATCTAAGTAAAAAAATTTCGACATATGAACAATATTTAGAGTCTGCCAAGAAATTGTTTAACAACTGAATGTTCAGAATTGTGTGAAATCGAAAATTACAAATTACATTCCTAATTTTGCAATAAGAAATAGAGTGGTGTAAGCACTAGGTTTGGATTAAAATTTTTATTTAACTATAATGAAGAGAAATACTTATTTTTATTTTGTCTATTTCATACTTTGATTAAAAATACATGATATATATGTACAATTTAAATTTTTTTGGTTGAAGAAATAGTTATATTTTATGCTGTTTGTGTTAAGAAATACTTTTAAACGATGCACAATTAATAAATAATAAAACCGTTAATCTATATTATTGACCTATATTCTCTAACTCTGCATGCATTATTGCAGGAATCTTCTACTGTGCGGCAAGCTAAATCATATTGGTAAATTGGTTTGACATGCCCCAGTTAAAAGGTTGTCGGCCCCTGGTCTAGTGTAACCCAATCCAAAAGCAGGAAACAGAAGGGTAAAAAGAATTTTCAAGCTGAGGTAAATGCATAGTTGATTATTCCATGTCAAAATTTCTGGAGGTAACATTTTTTACACCTGCATATTTATGCCTCGATGGCACAAAACTACATGGCACATAAAATGCATAACTACTCCAAGGACATTGTATGTAAAGATCAAGTATGTTATAAATTTCTGAAGAAAACCATACAATACACAAGTTTTTAATTATCACCAATAATTTATTTCAATTAATGCACCCCTTAAGTAAACATACTGAATAACACAATACTGTGATTAACAACACATCTTTTATTGATAAGGCACATTACCTTTCATACAGCTCTAGCAGTAGGTACCGAGATGGATTACAGAGCAGAACAGAAACAATAACAGCAGAAAAGCTTCAGTCATGTACAGCAGTGCATTGGGAAAGTCCAGCTGCAACACAGAAGAGGCAATCTGCTAACACATTTGAAAAACTTGGAACTCAGCAAATGCCTCTTGGGTACACAGCAAACAAGAATTGAAACCATTTCTCCACAAAAGTATCAATCCCTTCTAGATCAAATTTAAAAAACAAAAAAAATTTTTGAAACATTTAGTTTTTTTATTGCTACTTTTGATTAAAACTTGCATTTTCATCAGCAAAGTCCTTTTTCAATGCTTTCACAGAAATTTAGCAACACTATATAGTTTAAGTTCACATTTCATGACTGTAGATAGCAAATTCTTAAAAAGAAAAGTTTTTAGAAAGAACAACTATTTCCCATTCTGAAAATTGAAAAAATATGCCCCAGATGATATATATATATTAATTACATTCAATCTAAAATTAACTGTAAGTAAATAAATGTGAAGAAAACATTAAAAGGTCCACTGCCCTTATTATGACACAATTTCATAAATTACATATAATGACAAATTTATTTTTAACATTGCATTTTTTACAACAACCTTATATAATTTCATGACTAGTTTAAGAAGACAATGCAATGCTTAATTTTATGGTGAATAAGCAAGGGGTGGAAAAATACCTTCACATTTATTTACATTTCACAGATATAAAAAGAAAAAAAAAGCCAAAAAACACTTTTTTCACTAAGTATAGAGGAAAAATTGAACCTTCTTTATATAACTTAATTCAAAGGAATTAAAGACAAATATTTATAAAACATTATTTAATTTTGTTTTTTCTTTTAAATTTATAGCAATAAAATAAATTACAATTCCTATTAAAAATACAACAATTGTCCCTTCTCATATATTTGGATTTTGAAAAAAAAAAATAATAATTTAAAAACCTTAAATTCAAAACTTTAGAAATATAATTATAAAAATAACCAAGCCATTTTTACTTCATTTTTTTCATTTGATTAATAACAGTAATTTGATTCTAATTTTTTGTTTTAAAAACACTTTTTCTAATTAAAAAAAAAAAGAAAAGGTAGTTATTGAATAAGTAAATTCATGTACTTAGTATTCAAATTCTACCTAGCCTTAAATAAAAACGAAAATAACTTAAAAAGAAATGAAAACATAAGCAAGCAAAAAATGAATGCTTATTTTTATGAGATTTATTTAGTGTTCTAGCATTTTATTTAAAAAAGAACTGAAATTAAAGTGTATTAATTTAAAAAAGCAAATGAATTTTTCAGATACTTATTTTGCAAGGTGTTACTTACAAAAAAATTGGAATGATGTTTATACATATTTTAATTCAAGTTGATAAAATAACTATTTTTGGGCAACTTTTCTGCTAAAACTTATTGTAAGTTTAATGAACACTGAATATGATTTTTTTAAAACAAAGCATATTCACCATATATATAAGTATGGCACAAAAACAGGCAATGTAAATAATAATATATAACTAAATATTGAATAATAATATAGGGATACAGATAAAAACATGTTCTGAGTATTTGTTCTAATATATTTGCACAAATGCAATAATTGGCATAATTATACATGCATAGATATAATTAGAATTATTTGACCCAAAATTTCAGGCAAAAAAAAAAGTTAATACATTTCATACATTTTTTACAAAACAAAATATAAAAATAATATATTCATTAATCAAGCTACAGCAATATAAAATTATATAATTACACAATACAAACAATTTACAAGAAATATAATGATTAAATTAAATAGTAACTTTAAGAAAAAAAATGGCAACTTTGAAATTTACCACATTGCTTCTTTGAATTATTTCGTAAAAAGTTGATAGCAACCAAATTCTGAAGATCTTTGATTAAAATTAAAGATGAATGAATTTTCTATCTTATTTTTGCCTCTATGCTATATCTAATTGTTGCACTACCTAGCAGTTTTCCTTCTATCCCTTTCAATGAGAACTGTATTCATTTTTATTGTCTGAAATAAATCTAGAGGCTTTTCCAGGGTTAAAAGTATGAATACAATCTTTCTCTATAAGGCTTTGGTGACAGGAAATTACTTCCATGCCTTCAAAATTGGTCTGTTATACTACCAAATCACTTGCTAAAAATAGTTTAGATATTTTTATTTAAGAAATGTTATAAAAGCAATAGAAAAACTTTTCAAAAGTGTTTAACAGCAGAATGCTAAACTCTTGAGAGATGAAAAATTTGCTAATTCAGCTATCTGCAACATGTTGAATCTGAACTGAACTATCACCAATGGAATCCAAAAAATTCTTTTATTGCATTCACTAAAATAAAATGGTTTGACCATCTAATAAAGATACTCTGTATTTTTTTCTTTCTCACCTAATATTTCTGCACAATTTTACATTACCTATTTGGGCCCAATTTACAAAGGTAAAAAAAATTTATACATCCAACAGACACAATGACTTTTGCAGCAGTGTGCATACCATTTTCTTAACATATAAATCATTTAATAAAATAAAACCACTACATTGCACCAACAAAGAATATAGAGCTCTGAAATCATAACACACATAAAGAAGCAAACTATAGACCACACACATCAACCAATTGAGAAAATAATCCATTCAATAAACATTTGAGCGAGGTTAACAAGAGTAGGTTTGACACAGAAGCTGCACACTAACATTCAACAGTGGGAAAGGAAATTTGTACAAACAATTAATTACACATCATTGCATATGGCTCGTACATCAATGCACGAGGTTGTATAGCAAAATATTAAGAAAGAAGACATTCAAATATTGGAAAATATCCTAAGCTATTTCTTAAATTGTTACATAATATATACACATTTTTAAATAAAATAGTGTGGAATCCAATTTTACATCAGTGTTGAGCTCGGGCAGGCACACATTTGGAATTTTTAATTTTTGCACCTATTATAATGTACATGAATTAGTCGACACCTCCAAAAGTCTCCGAGCCTTCAATGGCTTTGATGAGCCGATCTCTCAATTCCTGATAGCTGTCATATGGTGGAAGGTCCAGACGGTTAAAGCTGAAATGAATAACATTTTAATAACAAAAACACATACACAGAAATTCCAGAATAAAAGCTATTCTTTAATCTAAAAGTGAATGAATTTTATTTTTACAATGTTTATGAAATGCTTTCACTCTTTTACAATTTACAAATAAAATAATATTTCTATTACTTTATAAAAATTAAGTAACTGATTCATTAATGTTACAGGTGAAATGAGTATTTGATATACATACAGAGCGAAAATATGAAATGTTACTTTCATTATATATCTTTTAATTATTACTAGTATTTACAAACATTTTGCTTTAAAAAAGTTATCCTAATTAAATTTCAAGAGTGAATGTAATAAGCATAATTCAAAACCCCATTTCAATTTTAAAACTCACAATTTATTTAATAAGGCACTCTAAATACTGTACATATAAATTACTTTCAAATTACAAATGTAACTCATGTGCAAAAAGTGCAAGAATATTCAGTAAATTCTTTTTTAAAAATTTACATACATACCAGGTGTGTGATCTCGGGAGATTATCTGTTGTTCCCCACTTTTCAATGGTGAAAAGTTGAGGCCCATTGCTGCCATAGAGTTCCTTAAAACCATTCATTGGAACACGGGAAGTACCAGTGACAAACTGCAACAACCTTGCCCTCATCTCATTGGAAAAGGACATGACCATCTAATAAAGAAACAATGGATTAAAATTTTTCCCAATGCATTAGCTATGATTTTAGATATAATTATTTTTTAAGTATAGATCTACAGATTCAAAATAGTTAATTCTAAATACTTCTAACTTTTAGGTGATAATCTGCAATTACTGCTAAATTTTTGCTCAAGCAAACACTGGGCAGCAATTGCAAAACAAATTTTTATCCTTATCTTCAGAGATGACATTGTTATTCTTTAACATTCCATGCAATGAGTAATTTATTAAGTGTTTACTACAAAGCTACAATTATTTTCAAAGCTGACATACAATAGAAGAATGGAGGAGCAGCAGTAAAAGAGTTAAGAGCAAAATACCAAGGCCAAAGTATCTGTGGGTGGTAAATATACATTGTGAATCCTTAAATCATAAACTTCATACTGTTACATTTCATTTAACTTCAAAATAATTTTTTTCCCCGAAACAAGGTAAATTTTATTATTCTTTCTTACTGCTTTTGAGAAAAATTATTTAGTATCTCACTCAAAATATGTATATAAATATAAAAAAACATTCTATATTGATTACTGAATAATGGGAAAATTATTAATGTTCAATGGCAGATGATTTATTCTTCTTGTAACTGAAATGCATGTCAATACTTTAGATTTAACATTACTACTATCAATTTTAGGTTTAAAATAACCCATCAGATATAATTTGTCTTTAATAATTTTGGGGGCAGTTAAGAAATTAATCCATATTTATTTTTGCTTTTAAAACTGAATTCATCTTTTAATTTTTTTAATGTAACAATAAATTACTGATAATTTAAATGCCTATTGTTGTAAAAGTATTCTTCTATACTACAGAATAAGTATAAAGTATTTAAAAATTTTAGATTAATTCACATTAGTTAGCTTTAAAAAATACATAAAATTTCCAAAAACTGCACTTCCTACTGAAATTTAGTCATTCAAATGATCAGAAATGTTAAAAAAAATTAAGTATTTTAAAACATTTCTTTTTTTCTTTCTTAAATGCTTATACAGTTTTTGAATATTTCAAATAATAAACTCACATATTTATCCCTTTTAGTATTTAATTTAACAGGGTATAATACATTTCCTTTATAAACAATTTTGCTCAATACCAACAACACACTCCTTTTTTATTTTAGAATAATACACTTACCCTCCAGAACCACTGAATAACAATATGATTTGCATGATAGCTTCCTTTGTAAACAGTGTTTTGCTTCCAATCCTTCACATCAATTTTACCAATGCCACACATCAACAGTTCCAATTCATTTTCATCAAAGAGCTTTATCAAGTGCATAGGAACTACTTCACCAAATCCCTCGAGGAAGGCATTCATCTGGGGTTCAATTCTTGAAACAAATCTCCATTGAATGACTAAGCTGAAAGATAAGAATACAATAGTTACCAAAAAAAGTCAAAATATAGGAGTGGATGTAATTTCTATATTTCGTAGAGCTCAATTGCATCAAACCATTGTAAAAAAAAATAATTTGAAAATACATGAAAAGAAATGTGCAGAAAAATTCAATTTCCTTCACATCTTTTTGATCTTACATTATCGATTTTAAAACAGCCTGATAATAACAATAATAAATAGATTTTTTCCTTTAAAAGAAAACTTCCAAAAATTTATAATTACTAATTTGTATAAAAAAAAATCAAGTAAGGAATTTTTAAAGATAACCAAAATCCACAGTTCCTTTTATCAAGCAAGCAGAATTGTAAAAAGAGCAGTTTTACTTGGTAAGACATCCCCAGTAAAATGATATAAACATAATATAAAAAAGTAGAAAAAAATATAGTAAACATTCTTCATTTTAAATGAAGACAGTATTTATAACTGCATTATTGGTCACAAACTAGTTTTAAATGTTTTTCCTAAAGCATTGTGTAATGAATTCTATAAAGCATCTTTTCATAATTTTTTATAAATAAAACAATTCATTTCCATAAAGAGTAATACTATATACATATAAAATATAATACTTAACTTTTATAGTATATTTTGTGTTAAAGGGGATATTTAAAGTAAATAATATGTGATGTAAGAGAAAGTAAAGAATTTTGTCTATGAAACGAATATTTAGAAGGTTACGGAGAGATTCAAAATAATTGTATGCGATATTGTTAATTTACAGTGAATATTGTGAAAATTTTCATAAATACTAAAGGTGATTATAGGAGTCCACTTTTCCGACTCAAAAATAATAAAAAAAGAGAGCTCTTATATTCTTTTAATTTTTATACTATATTTTATAATGCATATGAAATAAAACATTGTTTATTGTGTTGAATAGTGTATATAAGTTGTGTTTACACCGTTTTCATATGATTAATAATTTTATTTTATCAGTGTCTATATTTTTTTTATCCTTTTAAAAAATGTATTTCATACATGTAAAATTTCCTTTAACACTATAAGGTATTACTACGATGGGGCCAGAGTAGATTTTTATACAAAATTATTATTTCAACATTTGTATGATATCATGCATTTTTATATTTACTATCTTATTGTTTGATATATTATTTTCCAATATAAAAAAATATTTTTATTACATTATCTGCTAGCTATAATACGAATCTATTATTATGAAGGAAGAGGAGGAAACACGAGCTCTTATTCTGGATGTCGAATAGATTTGAACAAGCTTCAGAGATAGATTTGTACATCTTCAGTTAGATGTACGGAAATTCATTTTTATCAATTAATATTTTTGAAATGTCATTACTGTGTTTGTTGTTATAGTTTTGTTCATTTTAGAGCATTTTAATTTTTGTATTTCTATTACTTAAATATTTCTACTATGTGTAATATGTGTTTCCAAATGATGTTATGTATTGTTTTGTTTTTGTTGAAAATTGATTAAGTTTGTAAAGAGAGAAAAACCATGTCATGACTCCCTTTTAAAATTGGGGGGCAAATGTAAGGATAATTAGATTAGATTAAAAATTAAATTCCCTATCTAGCACTTAACTCATGTTTTTCATTTCATCTTCAAGTATCAAACTAATCACCCATTTATTTCTTCCGAACATATGGCCTAGCCAATAAACATGTCTAATTCCAGATCATTAGATATAATAGCCCTATATGTCAGCATTAACTTCCAAGTACAATCATAAAATCCGTGATACTTACCGCATCTGTTTTTTAAGTGTTAACTCACTTAAAAAAACACAGCGGTGTGCTTTTTGCTTTCTCCTTTCAGAGTCAGAACTTGTATAGATATCATCAAATAAAGATCCCTTTTAAAACTAAGTCTGATTATATATATATATGTAAGGGTAATTAAATTAGATTAAAAATTAAATTCCCTATCTAGCACTTAACTCATGTTTTTCATTTCATCTTCAAGTATCAAACTAATCACCCATTTATTTCTTCCGAATATATGGCCTAGCCAATAAACATGTCTAATTCCAGATCGTTATAATTAATAGCCCCTATATGTCAGCATTAACTTTCAAGTACAATCATAAAATCTGTGACATCTGTTTTTCAAGTGTTATCCACTTAACCAACGGTGTACTTTTTCCTCCCTGCTCTCAGCGTCAGAAGATATGTAGAAATGATTGAATAAAGTACCTTAAAAATTAAGTCAGATTCTGACTTCAAAAGCATGTCATATATACAGTGGGTGATCGGTTAACGAACATAATCCGTTCCAAGACTGTGTTCGCTATCTGAATTGTTCGTTAACCGATCATCAATTCACCATAGACTTCTATGCGAAATCGATTAATTCGTTCTGGAGACCCTAAAAATTAAATTTAAAAAAATGCATAATTTCTTAGTAAGTTTTTAAAAAAATAATACATACATATAGTCTTGCATATTAATCAGTCCTTTTAATTTTTTGCTTATGGGGCGTTGAAGAACATGTCCAATGTTGATTGCTTTTCTCTCTTTTTCAGGATTTTCCGGAAGTAATTAATAGTATTATTGTTGTAAAGATCTCCAACCTTACTGACATCAGCTTGGTTTGGGTGCCATTTTAAAACCATTGCTCTGACAGCATCCCACTTTTTAAAAATATCTCTTATGGCAGATGTCGGCATTGGTCCTCTTTCGTCTTCCTATTGTTCAGAAGGAGACACATTTCGCTGTGTTTCTTGGTGTTCTTCATTCAAAATTTCTTGGGGTTCTTCTATTGTCAGTTCATCTTCATGTCCCATTAAGAGCTCTTCTATGTCATCCTTGTTCACCTCCAATTCCAGATCTCTAGCAGTTGTCAAAATTTCCACCATAATTTCAGGGATGTCTCCCTGATCACCTCCGAATGTGTTCGTTTTCCAAACAAACAAAAAAATCTTTCTTGAAAGTGTTCGTTATCCGAACACAAAAATCTTTCGTGAAAGTGTTCATTAACCGATCACCCACTGTATATGTATAATAACAAACTGATACCAATCAATCTCATTGAAATGATGTATCTAGAATAATTATACTGTTACTTTAATAAGAGGAAGGATAATGTCACAAAATCCTTACTTGATGTATTCAAGTTTGTTTTCTTGTGTAACAGGAATCTCACTTCCATTTGGCTTGAGGTCCCGCTGCTGCATTTGACCAAACAAATCTTCATCTATGGAAAACCTTAAGTCCAAGTCAGCAGGATCATTCTCCATAATCCATAACAGTGAATTATAATACTCTGAATCCTAGCAACAAAAAAATGCAATTTCATGTAAGATTAATGCCTTAAAAAAATAAATGTTTTTTTGAAAGAATGAAATCCCGTTTTGTAGATAGTAGTTTTTCAATTTCAATTGTTTAATGCGATTCTCACTAGTCTAAACAATTAATAATGTATACTCAAAATCAGTAGCGCACACAGGAATTTTTCAAGGGGGAGATCTGGGGTCGGAAGTTCACCATTCCTGTATCATGCTCCTTTTGATTTTGTTGATTTTCAGGAACAAAACACAGTAAAAAACTAATTATTGAATAAATAATTAGCATTAATTAATAAAATTAATCAGTAATAACAAATATTTAATAAAATTTTTTGTACTATATACTTAGAATTATAATCCATTGGGAAAAAAATCGAGGGCTTTGGGGGCGGGGGGTAAGGATCCCCAGCACCCTCCCCTTGTGTGTGCAATTGCTCAAAATTCAAAGAATGAGAAGAAGAGGGTGACATAATTGCTCATGTAGAAAAGAATTTATTATTTTGGTTTAGAATTTGAGAATTTTTCCTGTAGCATAAGATAAAAAAACTAAATGAGAGAGAAATGGAAAAATAATTATTAGTCCACTTTAGAGGTCAAATAGCATGGGATGCTTTGTCAGGGATTGCATGCTATTTTGCATTACTATGCTTAAAAATATTCAAGCCCATAAAACAAAAAACATTCTCTTTAAGGCAAGAAGTTTTTAGTTTTATAATAAAATCAACTAAGGAGAGGCTAATATACAATTAACTAGTATCATACTGCAACTCTGATGTTTAAATTTTAAAAATTAAACTAATAACATATATAATACTTACCACTGATTCCATGTCTTTAAGGCTAATAGGTTTTCCAAGCATCATTTTGTAGAAAGGACGAATAAAAAAGGCTGTAAAATTTAAAAAGACAATTGTTTTAATTGTTCATTTTGTCAAAAAAATGATAATTACAATTTTTTTATAAAAGATTTTTGAATAGTTTTCTTATTATCACTAAACGAGGAGAAAATAGATGTTTTTTGAGGAAATCCAAAAAACAAAGAGGTTTATTACATTCAAGGCATTAAATAAGCTTTATTTTATTACCTGATGTCTCATCAACATGAAAAAGATGACACAACGGATTAAGCAAACACTTGTATGTTTATAGTTAATTCATCAACATTACCAAAAAATGAATTTATTTTTTGATGTTTAGTTTAATACCAATAAAAAAAGTCAAAATAAATTAATAACAAAAATGAAAATATATAGTCGAACCTGTTTTTGCGTGGTCCTTTTTTAAGCGACTTTATTTTTGTGCGACCGCATAAAAAAAATTTCTGCAGTATTTCGACGAATTGGCTTGTTATATGTAAGAATTCATGAAATTTTCGAACATTTATTTTGTGCTGTTTTTATCAACCGCACAAAAACAGGTTCAACTGTATTAAGACAGAAAAAAAATTGGGTGTAGTATGAAAAATGTTATTTTGCAAGATTTACGATAAAGTGACATTCAATCATTTTCATCAACATAAACATACATGCTGATTTTTAGGAGGTATATACATCACAGTGAGGGTTATAGAAAAAATTTATAAAAATCAATTTTTAATACTTTAAAATACTTAACCAAAAATTAAATAACACACAGATAAACAAACTTTATTCATAATAAAATGTTATGCTCAGTTACAACAAAAATTCATGAATTTATCTTATATATTTTTTAATTCAATTAATTATATAACAGTAAACTGCACAATTAATAAAATACCTTCTAAAAATACACACGAAAGTTATAAGTGTTGCGCTTCCCAGTTCTGGAAAAGTACTCTGAGTGTTATTGGATGCAATCTTATTGTGTTTTGATAATAAAAACAATTCCAAGGGACATACAGTGTGTTCGAGCATGCACAGTGGGCGCCGCGCGGCGGTGATTAAGTGTATTAAGCGAAACGCGAATTAAGAGTTTTCAGAGTGTGTGTGGGAGATCAGACGAGCGAGAGCGCGGAATTACGGTGCCCATCGCAAGCGTTCCGACATACTCCCTGAGCAACCGAGTGTGAAAATAAAAGAGTTGTGTCAACATCCTCATCTGGTTTCCTGAGACAAAAACACATAGGGACCATTCCCCACCATGGTCCGTCCAGCCGAGCCGGAGAAGTGAGTTATTCAAGGTGACGTGAGTAGTGGTCTTTTTTGTGTTTTTATTATTATAAATTGAGGACTAAATTAATTTTAGAAAAATGTTTAAGAACTGCTGTAAGGAAGATCTTCGGATCATAGCTCTTGAACTTGGTGAGACTGTTGCTGAAAAAGTAACTATCGTTGCGTTAACTGAAATTATTAAAGAAAATAAATATTTTAAAGAGGATGTTGAATTTGTTAAAGAATTAATTCAATATACGATCGAGGAACGAAGAGAGCAGAGAGGAAGACCGTAAGCGAATGCAAATAGAGGGAAGACCGTAAAAAGAAGCCGAAAATAGGTTACGAGAAAAGGAGCTTGAGCTTGAACTAGCCCGTTTAAATGTTAGAGTTAATTCAGATAACGAGAGAACAGGTGAGGGTTGTAACACGCTGGATGCGTTGGTGAAAAGTGTTCAAATCCTAACGGTGAAGGTGCCTAATAGACCTGAAGGTTGGGCATTCTTTTTCGCTTCGTTAGAAAGAGCCTTTGTATCAAAAAATGTGCCTGAGAAATTAAAGTCGGAGATTTTATTAAATTTGTTGGGAGAAAAAGCTTCAAATGTGTTAACATATGTTAAAGATGACGAGCTTAACAATTATGAACAACTAAAATCAATAATACTAAGAGAATATGAGCCAAGTGCAAATCAATTCCTTGAACAATTTAAAAAAGCTACGCGTTATCCAAATGAAACATATTTTCAATATACTTCTTGCTTAATTACAAATTGGCAGTATTACTTAAAATTAAGGAAGGTCTCGGATTTTGACAACTTAAACGATCTTATTTTTTCTGACAAAATTTTCAGTTCGCTTGAAAAAGAGGTAGCATCACACATTTCCGTTCGAGCAGGAAATGATTGGTTTCGCCCACTAGAGCTTGCTAAAGAGATAGACTTGTATAACACTTCTCGGGGAAAGAGCTTAAAAACTTTGCCGAATGTCCTTACTAGAAATAATCCAGTGAAAAACGCGTCAAGAGTATTTTTGAGTGAGATTAAAGATTCTAAATGTATTTGTTGCGCTGAATCGCATCCATTATATAAGTGTGCAGTGTATTTAAAACTTCCCATAAATAAGAGAATTGATCTGATTAAAACTAATAACCTTTGCTTTAATTGCCTTTCTACATCTCGTAGAGTGAAAGACTGTAAATCGAGATTTGTTTGCTCTGAGTGTCACAAGAGACATCATAAAACGATACATTATACAGCACAAAACCAGGAAGTAATGAATTCCACCTTTCAACCTCTTAACACATCAGTGCCAGTCTTCGAGAGTCGGGAGTAGAAATGCATAACTTGTTAACCGCAATGAGTATAAACAGAAAAAAATGTGTTTTGCTAAGCTAGCAATTAGTTATATAAAATGTAAAAATGGTTTATTCCCAGTCAAAGCAATTCTAGACAGTGGAAGTACCTCGAACTTTTTAACGAGGAGCTTATGCGATTTAATTGGATTGAAAAAGTACAACTAATGTTTCGATTTCGGGACTAAACAAAACAGTAATTCCAATAGACTCACGTGTTTCAGTATCTATTAGCAATAAAGAAGGGAGTTACATTAAAACAGACTTTTTTTTTGGTACCAGCAATAACGGAAGATCTTGTTCCAACAACGAAAATAGATTTTAATCTGAGTAATATTCCCAATCTTAAATTAGCTGACAAAAATTTCAATATTCCAGATCATGTGCAAATGCTATTGGGTGCAGAAGTATTTTATGAATTAATGTTACCTGGACAGTTCAAGCTGGAGGGTTCAAATGTTATTTTTCAAAACACTGTTTTCGGATTTGTCGTTTCCGGATCTACTTCTTCAGACGCGAAGGGAAAAGAACATTGTGGGTTTATTCAGGCTGCAGACAATCTAGAGTACTCAATTAAGAAGTTTTGGGAAATCGAAAATGTAGAAACCGATTCTGTTAAAACCAGTGAATTAGATATTTGCGAAGACCATTTTAAAAACACTCATTTGAGAGATGACCAGAGAAGATATATGGTGGCGATGCCATTAAAAGAAGATCCTTCATGTCTTGGTGAATCCAGACAAACCGCAATTCAGAGATTAAACTCCTTGTGGAAACGACTAAGTAGAGATAAAGAATATTTGTCCCTGTATGAGAAATTTTTACAGGAATATGAGGATTTGGGCCACATGAGGGAAATCAAGGCGGATGGATCTGGAGTTTCATTTTACATGCCACACCATGGTGTTTATCGCCCCGAAAAGTCTACAACTAAACTGAGAACTGTTTTTAATGCATCAAGTCCTTCAACGAGTGGGAAATCTCTAAATTCAATTCAATTTAATGGAGTACTCGTCCAAGAAGACCTCTTTTCCATTATGGTTCGCTTCCGAAAGCACAAGTATGCCTTTACTACGGATATATAGAAAATGTTTTGCATGATAAACATACATCCGGAGCAAATGTGTTTACAAAGAATTCTGTGGAAGAAGGGCATAGGAGAGCCAATAAAAATGTACAAGTTAACTACAGTCACCTACGGCACAATTAGCGCACCTTATCTAGCCACGAGAACTTTGAAACAGTTAGCGATGGATGAAGCTAATAATTTTCCTTTAGCAGCTCCTGTGGTGCTGAGTGATTGTTACATGGATGACATACTATCGGGATCCGAGAGTATAGAAGAAGTAATCGAGTTGCAGCATCAATTAATAGAAATGTTCAAGACCGCAGGGATGCATCTTCATAAGTGGTGTGGAAATTTATCCGAGATAATTTCCAATCTACAAGAGTATGCTTTCTTGGAGTCTGATGAGACTAAAGCACTAGGAATAATTTGGAATCCTAAGTTAGACTGTTTTCTTTTCAAAATAGAGCAACAAAGGCCAACTTCATTCAGCAAAAGAATGGTTTTGTCTACTATTGCAAGAATCTTTGAGCCTTTGGGTCTCCTCGGACCGATCATAACTTAGGCAAAGATATTTATGCAAAGATTGTGGTTGCTGGAATTGAGATGGAGTGATGAACTTCCTTTTAAAGAAGGAAAGGAGTGGCGTCGATTTATCGACTCTTTGGAAGCCGTGAATAACATCTCTATTGGCAGATGTATTGTGATTCACAGAGCGGAGAGCATTCGGTTACATGCATTTAGCGACGCATCGGAAAAGGTGTATGGTTCATCCATTTATCTCAAGTCTATATCTGCCCTTGGAGAAGTCAAAGTGTGTCTCGTAACGAGTAAAAGCTGAGTGTCACCTCTGAAGCAGATTTCCATTCCAAGACTTGAACTGTGTGGGGCAGTTCTGGCCGCTAAATTGATGAAGAAGGTGAAGGAGGCATTGAATCTTCATATTACAGCTGTGCATTTTTGGTCGGACTCGACTATTGTGATTTCTTGGATACATCGAGAATCAAGAGAATTGAAGACGTTCGTGGCTAATCGAGTGTCTAAGATTCATCAACTAAGTTCCTGTGACCAGTGGCATCACATTGCATCAGAACAGGATCCTGCAGATGTGTTATCTAGAGGACTACTTCCTGAGGAGCTTCGTGACGACTCTCTATGGTGGCATGGTCCTGAGCTTCTTCTGTCATTTCAGAACCAACCCAGAGAGATGACTTTGACTGTGAACTAAGGGTGTCTGAGAGAACTCTGGAGACTTCATTGCTGAATTCCAAGAACTTTGACTTTTTCAACCATCTTATGGACCTTTCTAATAATTATTTTAAAATAATACATATTGTTTCTTATATTTATAGATTTTTACACAATTGCAGATCCAAGGTGAAAAAGAGGGGACCTTTAACTACAAGTGAGGTAAATGATGCAGAAACCTGGCTTTTATTAAACAGGACCAGAGAGAGTGGCATTAACTTAAGTGACCCGTCAGGTAATCTTAAATCTTTGAATATATTCCAGGATGATAAAGGAGTCCTGAGAGTTGGTAGAAGGCTGGAAAAAGCTTCCATACCCTACAGCCAAAAGCATCCAGCTATACTGGCTAAAAATTCTAAATTGAGTAAAATATATTTCATAACTTTGCATAAGAAATTATTTCACGTTGGTCCACAAGGACTGCTGAACGCAATAAGATTGAGATTTTGGGCTTTAGGAGGTAGAAACCTAGCTAGGAAAACGGTTCATACTTGTGTGGTGTGTTTCAAGTGTAAACCAATTCCCTCTTCTCAAATAATGGGCAATCTTCCTTATGAAAGAGTAAATATGGCCCCTCCATTCAGTATAACTGGACTAGACTTGGGAGGTCCATATTTTGTAACTTACAAACACCAGAGAAAGGGCGTTTTGAATAAAATTTATGTTTGTGTTTGCATATGCTTTGTGACTCATGCCATTCACCTAGAAATTCTTTCGATTTGACTTCGGATGCAATAATTGCGACCCTTAAGAGATTCATGTCTAGGCGAGGAAAACGTTCCAAAATTTTTACGGATAATGCAACAAATTTTGTTGGTGCGAATTCTCAACTAAAGGTATTTTATAAGACCCTTAACTTTCCAGATCAAAATCTGGCGGCATATTTCACTGAGGAAGGTATTGAATGGAATTTTATTCCACCAAGGGCCCACATATGGGAGGCGGGCATAAAGTCAGTGAAATATCACCTCAAGCGAGCACTGGGAAGATCCCGACTCACATACGAGGAGTTTGAAACAGTGATTATCCAGGTGGAAGGAATTTTAAATTCCAGACCCCTTACACCAATATACAATGATTTTGATAACTTTGAGGTATTAATGCCTGCACATTTCTTGATTGGTAGATCAATTAATTCTATTCTTGAGCCCCTAGTAATTAATATTAGTGACAATAGATTAAGCCGTTGGCAGAGAACAACAAAGGTAATTCAGGTAGTTTGGAAAAAATGGAGTACCGATTATCTGAATACTCTCCAACAGAGAGGAAAGTGGATGATCGAGAAGGACAATGTAATGTGTGGTACAATGGTAATTGTAAAGGAGGATTTTACACCAGTTTGCAACTGGCTTTTAGGGTGCGTCGTTGAGGTCTATCATGGTTCTGATGGTAAAAAGTGAGAACAGTCAATTAAAACAAAGACAGGAGAATTTAAGTGGCCCATAACTAAGATCTGGATTCTACCTATAGATGTAAATAGTTAAGGTCAATTTCCATTTAAGAAATTATGTGTTTATCTTTAAATTGTACTATTGTAATTTTAACTTGTTTTTTTAATGAAAATTTATTGTACCTTATATATATATAATAATTTTGAAAACAATTGTGTAATTTTTGTGAAATTTGTTGTGAATTGTGAAACTGTATTGCTATTGTTGAATATTAATATTGTAAGGCCGGGGGGTATGTTCGAGCATGCGCAGTGGGCGCCGCGTGGCGGTGATTAAGTGTATTAAGCGAAACGCGAATTAAAAGTTTTCAGAATGTGTGTGGGAGATCAGAGGAGTGAGAGCGCGGAATTACGGTGCCCATCGCAAGCGTTCCGACATACTCCCTGAGCAAACGAGGGTGAAAATAAAAGAGTTGTGTAAACATCCTCGTCTGGTTTCCTGAGACAAAAACACATAGGGACCACTCCCCAACACAGTGTATAAAAAATTTGTTTTGATAATCTGATACTCAGTCTAATATTTACAACAAAAAAAGTGATTAAAACAAAATGAATTAGTATTAGTATTATAGAATTATTTGATGAGTTGTTGAATACCTACAAAATCAGAATTTCTTTTAAAAATATTACATTAATTTTTAGTATGAAAAGGTAAAAGACTCAAAAGAAAGCTAAAAAAGGACCAATCATAAAAATTATGGAAAAAGTAACTCCTAAATATGTTTTGGTTTTATTTCTAAAAACTGCATACAATTTACAGTTAGTTTAATAGAAAAACTAATAGTTAAAACATATCTATTTTACATTAAAGAGGGGGATACTTACAGTCCAAAAGTTTCCCATGATAAACAGCCATCCCTGCTACTCTACCAATAAACTTAAAATATGATAAATGGTCTTCATTGCAGACACCTGATGCCGGATTGATTTGAAGAGTATAATTATCTCTAAAACAAGAGAATTTTATCAAATTAATATACAGGGAGTCTGAGAAAGATCTGTACAACTTCAAAAATTTATTGAAGAAGAAACAATAGGGTTACACCGAAACTAATTAGTACGTTAGATAGAATAACTCAAACGTTTTTTTCCTATAACCTAAAGTTATTACCTTAGGAAATTTCTACATGAGACCCTTTCGTAGCACGAACAATATCAAGACGATATTCCAATTCCATCCACGACAGTTTCAGCATGCTAACATCAACAGTAGATACAGCTGTTTGGATGTTTTGCTTTAATTCTTCAAGACTGTTAACTTGAATTCCATATACATTATCTTTAACATAACCCCACAAGAAAAATTCCAGTGGTGTTAGGTCAGGAGACCGGGGTGGCCATGCAATGGGACCATCCCTGCCAATCCAATGCATTATTCAGCGACTCACGAACTGTCAATCCCCAATGAGGAGGCGCACCCTCTTGTTGGAAAAGGACATTCGGTTGAAGGTCTTGCAGTTGTGGGAATGCATAAATCTCAAGCATATCTAAGTAGGTACTTGAGGTCACAGTCTTTTCTGAAAAAAAAAAAAGGTCCAAGGATGCGATCGTGAAGCAATATGCACCACATGTTCACCTTTTCACTGCTTCGTTGGAGTTCACGTACGGCATGTGGTTGTTCGGAGCCCCAAAATCGAACATTATGTTTATTGACCATTCCGGACACATGAAACGTTGATTCATCGGAAAACAGTATTCGATTCAGAAAATGTTCATTGGCATCCAAACAATGCAGCATGTCAACTACAAATCCGTAACGTTTCACATAATCATCCAGTTTTATCGCATGCAGAATCTGAACTTTGTATGCTGTAAGTCGCAATCGTTTATGAAGCACATCGCGTATCATGGATCTTGGCATTTGTAGCTCTCCTGGGATGCTTGTTGAACTGATTTTGTAGGGCTCCTACGAAATGTTTCACGTATTCGTTCCACACTTTCTTCACTAGTTCTAGGACAACCATATCCTTTTTTATGTCCCACACTACCTGTTGTCAAAAATTTGTGATACCACTCACGAATGCTTGACCGAGATGGTGGCGATTCCCCATACGTTGTTCGATAATTCTGTTGTGTTTGCGTATCGGATTTTGTTTCGATAAACCACGCAACACATTGAGCTTTCTTCACGCGATCCGCCATTGAAATAACTAAAATGCTTTAATATTCCTTTGCGTTACATGTAGCGCCATCTATGGTCAGAAACATACTGCAGAAAAAACTTTGAGTTATTCTATCTAATGTCCTAATTAGTTTCGCTGTAACCCTATTGTTTCTTTTTCAATAAATTTTTGAAGTTGTACGGATCTTTCTCGGACACCCTGTATAATAAGGATAGACTTCACCAAGATAATATATCACAAAAGATGATGAAATAATTATATAATTTTGATGACTACAAAGAAATATAAGGGGGTGGGGAGACAAAGGATTAAAAAGCTAATTTAATAAGTTAAAACATTATTTTAGAAAAAAATGAATTATAGACAAAAACAGTTTTAAAAAATAAACTATGGAAGATTGGAACATAAAGAATTTCGTAGTAAAAGCAATTGTGACTAGTAAAAGCTTATTTTCATATAACAAATTTCAATAATATATTTATTTACATTAAGCATACAAAAACATATAAATTATTTGTTTACACAATCACAAAGCAAACATGATTTTTTAATAAACCTTATGACAAAGACATATTACATGATTTTCATTAAAATGAAGAATGTTATTTTTAAACTTGTCATTTGTATTGAAAATATACTGGCCTTCCCATGGATTGGAAATAATTAATCATCAAATAAAGACCATTATAATTATATATAACATATCATTATAGTAAATTTTATTAACCTGGACTTGTTAAACAGAAACCAACTTAATCTGGACAGTTATTTGGAAAAAAAAAGAAGAGATTCATAATGAAAACTAAATCATTATATATATATATATACACTCAAGAGCCAAAACATTATGACCACCTGTCAATATCGAGTTGATCCACCTTTGGCGCGCAACACAGCTTCAACCCGCCTTGGCATGGATGCCACAAGTCCTTAGTAGATGGCCAGAGACACATTGTACCAGATGTTTAAGCAACGGTCCCGCAGATCCGAGATATTGTGAATTGGTGGTCTTTGAACACTGAGCTGCTGTCCCATGACATCCCAAATGTGTTCTATCTAATTGAGATCCAGTAAGTTAGGTGGCCAGGACATTAACTGGAATTCAGCATCCTGTTCCTGGAACCACTCCTACACAATTTTAGCCTAGTGACACGGGCATTGTCCTGTTGGAACATTCCAAGGGGGTGCAACTGGTCCGCAATGATGTTCAGATACTCCGTAGCATTCATAGTCTGCTCTAACACAACCACAGGTCCCAGAAATGCCCAAGAGAATGTCCTCCAAAGCATAATACTGCCACCACCGGCATGTTTATGACCTACTGTACATCGAAGGAGCAACTGTTCGCCTGGAAGACAGCGTATCCTGATATGACCATCAGCGTAATGAATGACAAACCGTGATTCATTTGACCAGGCAACTCTCTCCCACTGATCCATGGACCAGTCGCAATGTTCCCGGGCCCAATGCAGGCACAGTTGGCAATGCCGCTTGGTCAGCAAAAGGCACACAAGTGGTACGTTAGCTGCAGAGCTCCATATCCAACAGTGACCGCTGAACAGTGTGCTCCAATACTATTCTACTTGGTCTTGCATTGTATTGGGCTGTCAACTGAGCCACTGTATGGCTCCAGTTTTGCTTCACCATGCGAGACAGTCTCCAATGGCTTTTTTCTTTGATAGCGCGTAGACGTCCAACACCAAGTCGTCTACTGCTGGTTTCACCGTCATTCATCCACTTTGCATGAGTACCAACAACTGTAGATTGCGAACAACCCACGAGTCTTGCAGTTTCAGAAATACTTGTTCCGAGCTCATTAAAATCTGCCCTCTATCAAAGTCGCTTAGGTCCGCAGCGTTTCCCATCACACACAGAAATAAGTGAAAGAATGATTCTTCAGACTCTCCAGCAGCAGTTCAATACCACTTCCACCTGATCACATGCCTTCCACATCATCCAGGCAAGTTCATTGCAAAATGTAGGGAGTGGTCATTATGTTTTGGCCCTTGAGTGTATATTATCTAATACATACTATGCAAGTATGTATTTATGTGAATTTTCTATTGTGCAATAAGTTACCACTTTGTTTTGTATTATTTCAAAACATATATCTTTCCACAGTAAATAATGTTTAGCAATATACTCTGACTCATTTTATAAATTATTTTGTTTCATTTAATGACCTAGATTCCTAATCAGTACGAATTAATGATGCTTCACTGTGTAATTATAATAAAACATTAAAATCATATTTAATTTAAAATGATTATTTACAAAGAACAAGATACAATTAGTATTTTGTACATAATAATGAAAATACTAACACAGCAGAATACTCGAATAGGCCATAATAAGGGTTGAACATCTCTTTAGATAGAAGGAAAAATAATTCTCTTGATGCTCCTCCATAGTCCAGGACCTCTTCTCCATCAAACTCCACCCACAGTTTAGTACGCAACATATCTACTCGTGTTACTGCACTAATAATTCGGTAGCAGTCTTCCAGGATATTTGCACGACTCACTTTTAGTTCAAATTTACCAGAGACATTTGCCTATAAAAATGAAGGAGTTATGTATGTTTTTTTAAAATTAGAAATTTTAATAAAATATATTTAGATATAGACTAGAAACAGAATATGATGAAAATACAATTATGTAGTTTCAATTTTAACAGTAATAAAGTGTTTTAGATCAATAACAACATTCGAAGAATTGATATTATACTTATATCTAGTATTTGTTTGTTAGATATTGCTAATTATCCAAAGTTTTTATGCATTATTCCTACCAGAAAAAATAAATTTTCTTTATAAAACAACTAATAAAATGCATTGAATTGAATAGAAGGAAAGGAAAGAAAGATTGAAGATTTGAATCTTTTGAAAACCTCCAAATGTAGTTAATACTCAAATAGGAAAAGATTAAAAAAAGCAAAATATTGGAAATAATCAATGAAGAAAATATTCCAGAAATTTTTTAAGTGATATAGACATTGCTGCTTGCTGTGCATATGAATAAGGAAGGAAAATAATTATCAACTATGAGAAGTACAATTGTAGATATAACACTAGTTAAGAAATATTTTAAAATGTCAGACCTAATGAATTTGTGAGAGGAGTAAGAGGAACTGCATTTGTAGTTAAAACCAGAAAAATGGAAAAGAAAAATGGGCTGTATTCAAAATGTAAACTGTATCAGATGAACAGTCATCAGATAAATATTAATGAACAATGGTAAAATTTATTCACCAAGAATATATATCAGCAGCTGAGAGAATAACAAGAGATCTAAAGATGAATCAAGAAGATTTGACCTCAAGAATTCATCACCATAGTGCTGCAGGAAGCATCAAAACTAGAACCCTGATTATTGGTAAGATGCAATTTGCCCTGACAAATCGTTTCTTACTGGCAATGTCCGACAGAAATACACTTTTCCAACTGTAAAGCATGGAAGAAGATCTGTGGAGTGCTATTTCTTGAAATTCTTTATGATCAATAGTCATTGGGAAGATAAAAACTGGAACTTATTTGAATGCACTGCAGTATCTTATTTATTTAATGATACAGACAATCTTTCCTAGTGGTTGTCCCTTGTTGAACATGGATAATGCTCTTGTCCATACAGTAAAGAGCATCACAAGTTGGTTTAACCCTCTAACCGGATAGCACGGAAAATTCCGTCAGTGTAAAGATGCTTCGAAAATGCACTGCACGGATTTTTCTGCCTTCAAGTAACGTTTTCAAAAGCGGATTAGCCGCACTTTTCTGAAATCCTTTCCCCCTTTTAAAGTTTTAACATCTTGAAAGATAATTGGGGACGGTGGAAGCAACACAGCAGGACACTAATAGGAAGTTTTATGGCTCGCAGGAAACCCCATGTTTTGACCCTGGGGCAATCGTAAAAAATCGAGGGGAAATTTCTTTAGACCCCAGGAAGTGTTTATTTGTTACCTCGTTTTTTTAAAGTTTTGTAAAGTCCCAACGCATAAGTAAAATATGTTACAATTCCCTTTTGGTTTCATATTAATTTGAAACTGTAACAAGTTGGGGCGTGTCAGGGCAATCTGCTATTTTATATAGTTAGACAAATTATCTTTTTTTTTTTAAGTATATTCTTTCGCTTCATTTTCTTACTTTAATCAAAGCTTTCAGTTTTTGAAACATGATTTGAAAAATTAATAAAACACCAAACTCTTTAAAATTTGAAACCTTTTCAATTTTCCAACCACTAAAAATGAATACATTTAAACTTCATCAAATCATTTGAAACATTTTCTTACACTTTGATAAAAATAATAACGAAAAAAAAAATAATTAAGATTTATTAGTTTTTTTTTTTTTTTTGATTTCAAGGCCCAAGTGTTCAGGGAAGTTTAAGTACAGTGCCTAGTTATATATTGTTAAAATACACCGAATTATATTTGAATTTTAAGTGCTTGAACTTCAGTTTACATCAAAGACAACATGAATGAAGATTTTCACACATTTTTTTTTATAACTTGAATGTTTGAATAAATGGTAATCAATTATATACGGAAACATTTACAGTAGACATTTATGCATATAAATA
Source organism: Trichonephila clavipes (assembly GCA_019973935.1). Lineage (NCBI taxonomy): Eukaryota > Metazoa > Arthropoda > Arachnida > Araneae > Nephilidae > Trichonephila > Trichonephila clavipes. Next base: position 83,596 of record BMAU01000239.1, on the reverse strand, counting down.
AACATAAAAATCAATTTTAAATTCGAGCTATTCAAAAACATTCGAATTATTCTTTAAAAATATCTATTTATACAAAATACCTCAACATTTATCTTTTTTAAAGGCTAACTGAATAAGTAATTAAAATCTGGATATTTTTTGAAATCTCGACCGTATAAAGCTAGAAATTTTATGTTAGAAATTTTTAAAAAAAAAATGCATCGCGCAGTTAAAAATTATTTACCAAAAGTTTTAGCAATTGTTTGGATATAATAAAAATTTCAAATTTTATTACATAGCTTCTTTCGTATCTTTTAATATATTTCGAAGATTTCATACAATTCAGTTGAAAACTGCATGCTAAGAGCAAAAAATATACTAAAAAAATTGATGAATATACAATTACAATAAATTCTTACATAGAAGCAAAACTGAGAAGCTAAAGCGTAGGAATGAAAAATTTTGAGTATATCTGAAGTAGTTTTCGAAATATTTATTTTAAAGTTCAGAAAATTTGTGTGCGTTATGTTATACTTAATATTAATTAAATGGTTAAAATAATATGTTAATACTAGTCATGTAATCGTTTGATGACACATTCATATACTAATAAAAATTATCATGGTCATTGATGCGAATGTCTAGAATTTTATGTAATTTTAAATTCAGACATTAAGATATTGATGTAGAAAATATAAAACGACCATCTAAAATACATGAAAAATGCAGTCTGCTATAAAATGATCTTGACAAACAAAATCCGGCATTTTCACTTACTATGGCAGAGCCGGCTTAGTCAGGGGCGATCTGGAAAAACAGAGAGAGAACCGTGGTTTTGATGGATGCCGCTCTAGCTTTTAAAGTTCCCAGGAAAAATTATATATATATAAATTACAAATGCAAAAATAAATCTTGTAATTTTCCATACATTTTTATAACAACGAATTGTGAAATTGGCTTCCAATACATTGTTGTGTTTGACAATATGTAAGGTAACCAACCCTACTTTAGATAGATTTGTACCACTTTTTCGTAACCGTATTCCTTTTAAAATTAATTCGTGCAGCCGAAATACACCTTTTGCACCCTTAAAAATTTATGTAAACTATAACGGTTAATTTTAATTTATGCAACTTGTGAAATGTTCATAATTAACCATTTCCGTCTAAACAGTGTACATGAAAAAAAAAAGTTTGGACTCCCTCATTCATTAGGGATTTATATAAGATTCTAACATTAAATTTTATTTTTCACCGAATAGCATCGAGTGGTAGTGTATAGTGCTTCCACAACACAGGTCTGGGGTTCTATTTACGGGCTGCACAAGGTTGACTCTGCCTTTCATCCCCGCTACATTGGGTCGATAAATGAGTACCAAGCTTGCTTCGGGTCTTAAACACTGAAGGTCTCCCTTCAGACAGACCACCAAATCGGGACATCTGTTCATGCACCTCAGCGTCCAATGGTCACGTGTATTATGATGGGCACAGTAGTTCCTGGCCCTCATGGATTGTTGTGCCACTGAGTTTGAGTCTTAAGTTTGAGGATTACCTCACTTTGGGGATACCCCTTAGATAAACATGTATTTCCACTCATTTGCAATTAAGCATTTTTCTTTCAATTACGTTTATTTCAGAAGGAAGTTTGATTTTTCAAATATATTTGCTTAATAACATGTATATTTGTGTATTATATTAAACATTTTATCAATCCAAAATTACATGTTTTTAGCTCCTCTAAAAGCTTTTAGGATTTTACAACTGATCTTACAATCCATATACGTTTTATAGTAGTATATTTAAAAATTATAAAGACATTTTTACGACTGTGTGAGCTTTTATGCCTCGTTTATAAATATGAAAAATTGCATTCAGCTACAGTTTTTAAAATGTACTGAAATAAGTGGAGGAATAGGATATTTACATATTATGAATATTTTTGACTGCAGTAAGATATATTTATATATATATTTCAGTTTCTTTACAATTTGAATAGAAGTTGTAAGCCCTTTTGCGAATAGTTTGATATTGAGTATAAACCCATAGGCTGTTTAATATTGTAAAGTGTTTTACTTTGATACCAGCACACATTAAAATAAGGCTCATTTGCAGTTACATGATCAGCTTCAGTGATATTTAAATTTTCAAAAATAGTCTACACGTACGAAAACATTCTTTCCACATCTCATACTATATCTTCCCTACAGCAGGAAATATTTGTGTATACTGAAAAATTTAATACAGGATACATTTTCAAGTGTTAAATTTGTTTTTAAAATTTGGTATGAATACATTGTGGAACTGTCGGTTAACTTCACTGAACAGAATTGTTTTAAGTGTACTGTTTTGAAAGACAAAATTATTTTTGAGAACTTTTCTCACAATAGAATTTGTAATGACTGAATTGTGTGAAAATGTAGTTATCGGTGTGACATTTTCCCTTGTAATAAAAGAAACAGAATGATAAGAAATTAAACTTGAGTAGAATATGGTTAGAAGTACTGCCATGCGCATTTGAAGTATATCCCCCATTAAAATTAAAAATTATTGACTGAATGTGTGTTATGTCCATCACAAATGCCGATGTAGAAAAGGAATTTTTATTTAATACAAGTTTGAAAAAGAGAACACTAGGAAGGAAAATTTAAATTTTTTCCGAAAAATATTCAGTTAACATAAAAATATCTTTTATATGATTTGAATTAAAATAAATTAAAAGTATTGAAATCCTTTTATGCTATTTTAAATTAAAAATATAACTGAATAGAGAAAGATTGGTTTTATTTCATAAATATAATCATCGTATGTATATCACCGTATGTACCAGTTATTGTGTTATTGTTTAAAAAATGAGATAGGGCCTTTGCTCTTTTTACCCCATTACTTTTTTTAAAAAACAGGAAAGTGAGTGCGTTTTCTTACTCTCATATTCAAAAATGAATACAGGTTGCTTTTTTCTGGTTCAAATCGCAATACCAAAAATATATATATATATTTTTAATTTTTAAAAAATGGCAGAAAAATAAATTTTGTTTGAAGAAAATATAATTATTTTTCAACTTCTAACATACTATTTATTTCATTTTTTCCTTCTTTTTTACCCTGCATTTTGTTTTAATTTTACTGTGACTGAACATATAGGAGAAAGAAACACTGAATTCCACTACAGCTTTCAAAGAAGATTGCCCAAAGCAACTTAACAGCTTGCTGTAAACGATTGATCTCTTGGTTCTTACTTGACAAAGGAACTGAACTAGGTCATAAAATTGTCCCCGTTCGACCTCCCAAGTTTTAAAAGGGGGAAAGGAAAGAAGTCTGTTGCATTTTTAAAGCGAACTTCAAAATAAGAGTTAAACGCTTTCCGAATAACTTTTCAGGAGGAAGGTATCCACTTAGAGGGTTAATGAATAAGGAAATTAAGTGATACAATTGCCTCGGTGCCTTCAGTTGTCAGACCTTAATATTATTGAACCCTTATATGAATACCTTGAGTGACAAGTGAAAGAACAATTTTTCCATCTTTGTCACCAGCAAAATAATTTTATCATATGTGAAAAATTGATGAAATTTATTTTACATGAAATGAATTTCTTACTCTCCATAATGCTTTTAGTGGACCAAAAGATCATAATAAAACTTGAAGTGTTTTCATTACTTTGTCTAGCTTCAATATGATTTATATAGTGGAAGTCCAAATTTGTAAGTACTTACTGGTTTTGGCAACTTGGCTTTAAGGTATTCATATTTTCTTTTGTAATCTCTTGAATAAGGAACAGCCTGCAAATAAATTATCATATTTTAAAAGTGTAGAATCAATCATATTTAAAAGTTATCAAATTTGTAATTAATTGAAACATATAGATACAAGAAAAACATGTTTGTCTTAAATACTGACATCTCAGAATCAATTGCATGAAGTATGAGAATTTATTAAGCAATTCTAAATAAAAACTAAACATCTTACATAAAACTAAAATTAAAACATACAATAATTAAATAGTATAATCGTTTTTATAAAAGATTACAAAGAATTCATACTGGTCCAGCAATGTTTGGATTGTTTAGTCGAGGATCTTCCCATTGGGTGATTCGAGAATCTGAAAAAAAAGGAAGAGAAATGATTATTTTTATTAAAATAAAAATAATTAAGATATTAAAAATACATGATAATTATATAACGAATATCAAAAGGAAAAATAAATAAATGTTTATAAAAATGCATATTAATATAAGTATTATTAATTTTTTACAATTCCCTGAAAATACTAAAATTTTAACACATCATGGTAATTAATACTACTACACAAGATTTTTTCTTTATGTACAAGAAGCATGCAATAAATTTCTAGTGGTTTTAAACCAACTAAGCCTTTTTTAGGATAGATATAAATAAACAACACAATTATATTTTACTCATAGATATTAGAAAAATTGTCTCAAACATAAATTAACCATATTTCAGCAACAATACCTTTTTTTTTTCAGTCAATGCATAATTTATTTCTTTAGTTAACTTCGTATTTTATACTGATATAAAATGCCATAGAGAAAAACTTTTAGAATTATCTACCTTCATAATTACTTTTTAAAAAAAACTTGGTGTAAAATATTTCAATTCTGCTAAAAAAAGTTTTAATAAACATACAAAAAATTTTTAATAGGTTTTTAAATAAATGTTATATATTTATACAACCAAAAATAATTAAAAAGGAATATTGATATTTATGAGTAACTGCAGCACAATCAATGTTACACATATCAGAAACTTTGTCATTTTTAGGTCTAGATTACATATAATGTAAATTACTTACTGTGATCAATAAAGAAAATTCTACCATCAGTATGAAACCTTTCTTCCCAGCCTTCCTGCAATTAACAGATATTACAAGTATAGTTTTTTAAAATAATATAAATGTGGAACAGAAAAGAGATAATACAGTTAAAAACAAGTATCAAGGTGTTTTTAAATAATTAAACATAAAACATTTCCAAAATAAAAAAAAAATTATTCAAAATATTTTCCATAAAAAGATATATTTATCTGGCAACAAACATATTTCATGAAAGAAGAAGTTTGTTTTGAAATAATTTAGCCATTAACAAATTTTTGATATTGTAGAGAAGGGGTGGGCAGACTTTTACATGGCACGGTCTACTTTTAATTTTTCAAGGTGTTGTGGTCCACCTTGTGACGTAGAGCTCAATAATATTTGAATTTTAACAATAATAAATACAGAATATGTGTATTTACCTACATAACTACAGTAGAAAAACATTTTTTTAAAGCTATGTTTTAAGTAAAATGCAAGAAAATAACTATACCCATAAATTTAATAATATCAAATGACGCATTTTCAAACAATTCACAGTACATCAAAAAATATATAATTTTCACTTAAAATTAATTTTCGTAGCTAGTCTCGTAGAAATCTTAGACTTCATATTATCCCCCCAAATCTTGAATACCTCGGTATATACAGTAAACCTCTATATAACGAACTTTTCTATATATCGAACTTTTGCCTGGAACCAAGAACATTTCATGATTTTGGTCATAAAGTAACTTCTATAGAGAAGTGCATTTTCTATACGACAAACTTTTTCTTTTGTGATTCAATTTTTTCCCCTCTATTTTTAAAGCATTTCTGGACATTTAAAGTTATTCTCTCTTTAACAAATTTTATGGTGATCATAAATCTTGAACTGGTTATTAGATCCTAATGAGCTGAGAGCAATAGAGTTCTGGACGTTTCATCCAAGAAGTGCAACCTTTAACCCCCATTGTCCAGTTCACTAGAAACATTTTTGATATTCCCTTTCATCCCCAGTGCAGTTGTCCCGTGTTCTAGTTATAAAATGATGTATGTTTTAATATTACTTGTATGCTTCAAATTAGAAAAATTCTTTAAAATTCGTTAATTAATGTATAAAATTATTTTCTTAATATTGAAAATACAGTGTATTCTTCGACATTCTTTTTTCTTGTTTTCATTGTAGTTTTTCTTTATTTTTTTTATGGGTAAGATATATAAAATAAACATATATTAATTTTAAAAAAGGTGTGTATTATTACTTTAATATATAATGTTTATGAATTTAAAATTTGTTTTATGTGGTTTTTAAAGTATATTAAAAGATGAACCTCTTTATAAAGAATTTTCCATATAATGAACTTTTTTCCGGGATTTAGTGACGTCATAATATAGAGGTACGACTGTAATTACTAACTGCTAATCCTACACTGGATTTTAAGTGGTCATCTGTGAAACATGAATGATATGTTGTCTTAATTATATTCTTTGTTCAAAATGTAAATTCACACAGATAGCTAGAGTGAAAGAATGATGTTAAATGAATTGCAGCTTTTTTAAAATTGGGATACTTTACTTCATCTATTAGATTCCAAAAGTTATTCTTCACAAATTACATCCTTTTGAAGGGGAAAAAAGCTTCATTTTCATCGACAGATAAAGAGAACATGTAACATTTTTAGTTATATTTTTCACATAAATATTGCCAAATGGGTAACCCATGAATGCAACTTTTGATTCTAGTCTAGTAAATTCTTGAAAACGTCTCTCGAATTTGGGTTGTGGGTGTTTCCATTATCTTGATAACTACCTGTGCTTCTTTTAGTATGTGCATCTAACGTTTTATGTGAAGGTGGTCACCCCAAAATGTCTTGGCAGTCCACCTGTCGATCGCAATCGACTTAATGCCCACCCCGGTTGTAGAGGATAGAACATGGTACCTTCTGATTCGTAAGCACGTACCATACCACTGGGCTAAAATGATCACTTCAGTCCGGAGGCTGTTACTGGCTAATATAGATACCACCGCCACCATTCCCCTACCTGTGAGTCAGTGGAAAGGTGAATGAACGATATAGTAGTTATGGCGAATGTGTGAGTTGTTGCTGTTGCAACAGGTGTGTTTGATGGCTTGATCATTGTGTCATGTGGATCTGATGGCATGTCTTGCTGTGTCATGTGCATATGACAGCTTGCTTTGCTGCGTCATGCATGTCTGACAGCTTTCAGTTGCTCTTTCTGCAGATAGATGGTGCCACGACAGCTGCACAAAGGTTGCTGTGTTTTTTTAAAGTTCAGCCAGGGTCACCAATGAGAGAGGATAGAATTCATGACCTTTGGACCAGTAAGCATGTAACTTACCACTGGACCAAAATGAACACTTTAGTTTGGAGGCTGTTACTGGCTTATATATATACCCCTGCCACAATATTCTGAAAAGAACTGAACCATTTTTAAGAAAGGCCATTCATTACCTATGATCAAAACAAATGGTAATCTGAAGAAGTTAACATTTGGTGAATGTGGCAATATATTCCAACAAAATACTTTTCAAGTTTTTTTTACTGGTATTGAAACATGTGAGTGAACATTGAAGTATAGGATAATAACCTAATTAAACCTTTTAAACAAAATTTTAAAAAATTATCATTGCAAAATTAAAAGTTTTCAACAAGTTTGAATTAATAATTATTTGTATTTTTAGAATTTGTTGTATGACAATTGCAAAAATTCACACTAAATAATGCTCTTTTGATTCTTTTAAAGATATAACATGACCATACTCTCAGAAATATTTTGTTTAAACATCCAAAGACTTGGTTCATAAGGATGTATCCATTTTTAATTGCATATTACTGTCACAAATTGCACTTTCATTTCCAGTAACAATTGCAAACAAGAACTATCTTTTTTCTTTTGAAGCAGGATTTATTTATGTGTTTTCAATATTCAATGCCCTTCTCTATTAATTCATAAAGGACCAAATTTCCTACCCTTTGCTAATTTTATTGCTTGTGGATACAAAAAATAAAAGTATGGTCGGATAACATTTAATGCAGTAGCTAGTTGCAATTGTGTTTGGGAAAAATGTTCATTTAAAAATATTTACAATTTAATATTAAAATTTTTTTGAATATTTTTCATGCACTTTGACACAGAACCCAAAGCTCTGAATCATGAGTCACACTCTTTTCAAGGTGTATTTGGTATATATGAAACTTCCATCTGCAAACGGTACATTTCTTTTACAATATATATTTTACAAGTAAAGAAAGTAAAATGTCCAGAAAATCTCATTTTCTTGAATGAACTTTTAACATTTTAAATTGATGTCACAAACTAATCATTTTATTAACAAATCAAACTCTTTAAATACAAGGATTTTCAGAATGTAAAAAGAATAAATTGTTGTCAAACCCAATATCTGCTATATTCAAAAAAAGCATGATTTGTCACATAGCAGTCTTTTAAAACAAAAATTTGGTTAATAAACAAGTTATAATAGTCAAAATCTCTAAAAAGTGCACAAAGCAAATATTGGCTTGACAATGACAAAACACTTATTTTTCATGAAAAAATATGCAGAAGTATATAGAGATACTTACAGGTAAAGGACCCAGATCATCTACACTACTAAAACGAGGCCTATTTGGCACATTGCTTTGATTCGGCAGAACACTCGGCTTGCCTGTCCTTGGATCAACCTATTGTGAAGAGAAATTTAATATAAAATTTTTGTATAATTATTTGCTGAATAAATTATATATTTATATACTTTTATCTCATTAAATTCTAAACATGGAAATAGAATTAATTTGAATCAATACAATAAAATCCAAACCTTTTCAAAGATAAACGAAAGATTAACTCTCTGATGAATAATTCCATTGAAATTATTTTTATATAGTTAACTAGCAGTCCCGACAGATGTTGTCCACATGTACATTTACCACAATTCGACCTATCAATTGCATGTGAGTATGTATTTACTATGAACTAAGTTGAATATAGAACATATTCTGAATAGAAACTTAAACTTGTTTTGATTAAAATTATTGTTTTGTCAAATAAATAAATAAATAAAACTCGAGCTATTTTCATAATTGGTAAATTTTTTAATGCACAAAAAATAAACTTATTGTAATACCACTAAATGTACAATGTTTTTGGTTAACCCTTGAGGGGTATAAACAAACAAATGCGATGGTTTGCCAAACCTGGGACATGCAACATACATTGGCTGAGCGAAAAGAAATGGGTTTTCAAAATCTAAGCCACAAATTGTCATTGTTTGCCCTTGTGACTTATTAATGGTCATAGCAAATTGGAAATCACAAACATTTGAATGGGTAGGTGAATCTGAAAGAATCATTGGGATCTGTGTTAGAAGTACAATTTCACCTTGAAGATTGCCGCTCAAAATAGTGGCTTCAAGAATATTGCCTATGATTTTTTTATGAACAATAACGCGCCTTTACATAATTTTGGCGCATTTTTAACTAAATGTGATATTGGACCGAATTGTGAATCTAAACCATTCTCGAATCCACTTAAACCCACACAAAAAATATCCAAATCAGTCCAGACGCTTAGGAGGAGTTCAGTCACATACAAGCTAAGAAGAATTATTTATATGAAGATATATGCCGTATTGTGGTGAAATGAATAATCTTTCCAATTCTGTAATTATTTTTTGTCTGATTTTTATAGAAAAATTAGATTGCAATTTTAAAAACGGCGAAAATATCAGAAAATTCTCCCCTCTTTTTTCTTTTTTTTCTTGCCACGCATTAGCAGAATAAACAGCACACAGGGGTAAAACAATTATGCGTTTTAATGTTTTTAATTAATATCTTTTTCACTAATTGTGATATTGGACCGAATTGTGAATCTAAACCATTCTTGAACCCAAACAAAAAATTTCATCAAAATGAGTCCAGACGTTTAGGAGGAGTTTAGTCACATACACACACACAGAAGATTTTTATATATAAAGATACACTATCTCTACTTACACATTGCAATTGCAACTAACATTCATTTTAGGTATTGTTAAATTATAAGATTTCTGTAATTTTACTGAGACACTTAGTAATCAAATTAGCATGACAAGTGTAGCCCATCACTAAATACTTTGACAATACTAACATGACAAGTCATTCCTTATTTGAGATGAAAGAATTGTTTCTTGCCTTGAAAATCAAAATGTTACATTAAATACTATACTTCCCTTTCCATAATTATTATGAATATTTTAAAAGAATGGAATATCCAAAATCAATTAAAAGGACTATATTAATTTCACAAACTGAAGTAAAAAATTTGAACTGAAATGAAATATTTAGAATGTAATCAACATTTCAATGTAGCCCCCACACAAGGCAAATTTTTTTAACTAGTTAATTAATCTAGCTGATCTACACTTGGGTAAAATATAAAAAATACCATTACAGCAATCAGCAAATTGTACATTTTACTTGATTAGAGATAAACAACTTTTTTTTATAACTTAGTCCCACAAATACATACCCATGTAGTGGTTTTTGAATTGTGATCAATATAAAAAACTCTGCCATTAGGTGCAACTTGCATAGACCAGCCAGCAGGTAATCCTTCAGATGTAGATTGATTTGAACTACTCTGGCGACTTAAACTAGCAGTGGGCTGAAAGATAATTGTTATGTGAACAATTTTAAAATAATTATATAAACATTTAACAACTTAGGATACCATATTCTTTTCTCTTTTCTTAAATAATACTTTAATATCATGATTGAATTATACTTATCAATTGAATTGCTTAAAAAAAGGAAAACTGATTATTAAAATATGTAGAATGTTTTATTAAATAATAAAATGATTATTTTGCTTAATAAAAGTATTTAAATAATGAAAAAAACAGCAATTTTTCCAAAGTTAACAAATTTTACATTAAAAAAATAAGCTTTGGTTGTGAGAGTAAAAAAATAAGTAGAATGTTACTTCAAGTTACTTTAATTAAGGTTTTTAAAAATGTATTCTTTAACTTTATGCAAGTGAATATTAACATCTTTTGCATAAGATATAATCTTGCTTAACATTCTTCCCTTTTTTACTATTATTGCTCGGAAAAAGAAGTTTCTATAGATTGACTTTCACCATAAAATTATTTTTCTAGCATAACTCATGAGCAACAGAGAAAAAAAAAAAAGGAAATTTACAGAATATCAACAAATAAAAAACAAGCTTTAGGGGCAAATCAGTTAGTTTAACATTTCAATATTTAAAATGCTTAAGGAAAAAAAAGTGTTAAAATTATAGTTCTTTTTTTAAAATTTTTTGATACAAGTTAATACTTTTGAATTCTTTTCATAATAAAATGCTTTTAGTACATTATCTATACGTTTTTAATGTTTCAAATAAAATGAGTATAAATAAATATTTTATTCTTTTCAAAAGTAACATTTTAACTTCAATCATCTTACAATATTTTTAATTGTTACCGCTATCTTTGTATAATTTATTTTAACTTCATAAATTTAATTGATGAGAATATTACAAAAATTTATAAGGCCAAGGTAATAAAAGCACTACCATACTATTAAGTTTGAATTTTCTCTATGTTTTTAGGAACTATTTAAAACCAGTCTTCTGTAATATTTTTGTATTTAACATTGCCAAAGAAAAAAAATCTAAAAAAATACAATCTGAACATTTTTAAACATTATAAAAGTCAGTCAATAAAAATCTACGATATAAATATTTAAATATGATAAGAACATTTACCATTGAATGCCTCCTGATATTAGGGTCAAGCCTTTGGGTTTCAAGCATCTAAAAATAATCAAAAAGCATTTAAAAGATGTTTCCCTCTCAGTAATCTAGAAACTTCAAAACATGCAAAGTTTAGCTGCTACGTTATTCCCAATACATACAAAGGATGAAAGCAAATTTTTTTTAAAAGTTTGACGGGTCTATAGGTAAAAAGTGAAATTCTGAACTGTCTAAGATTATTTTGAAATCACTAGAAATAGAACATTAATTAAAAAAAAAAACAGCTCGACTTAAATAAAATAAAGCTATATTTTTGATTTTTTAATATTTAAAACAAATTTACTTCAAAAAAATATCTTGCACATCTATTAAATAAAGTAAAATAGATTTAAGATCATTTTTAGAAAATATTTTTATAAATGCCTAATGCATAAATATGAACAAAAATTATTATTACTAAAGAATAGAAATGTAGGTTTAATTTAGTAAACTTTTTGTCATAAAATACGCTTTCTCTGTTATTCTTGATATTCAAAACATTTCACTGAAGTGTTTGATATTCATCTGAGATAAAATTTTCAGAAAATGACTAGTTTTTCAAAAATTTCACTGTATTTTGAATAATCTTAAAATTAATGACTATGCATAAAACCTCGGAAATTTTCGGAAAAAAGGTGGACTCATTTTTAATAAGTTTGCTAAGTATTTTAATTTGACTTGCCCTTTTGAAACCGATACATACAAATATGTAAACATTATCTCTTCCCTTAGAATCAGTTGAAATCTTGTGAAACAAACCTCCCCTTTTTTTTTTATAAAAATTTCCTGACTACAATATTTTTTTTGACAGTCATGTGGCCCATGGATCACTGAATTTGTTGATCTGGCACTTGAGCATGAAAAGTTAAAGGCCCCTACACTAAAGCAACAGAATGAAATGTGAATAAATCTCCTAATTTTAAGAAGTACGGCATTTGATATCATCAAACATATACATATATGCGCTTAACATTAATTTTTTAAAAAAAACCTACTTAAAATGTGTGTGAATAAACAAATATTTTTAATTAAATAATTTTTAATTAATCATGAACATATATCATTGATTATACTAAAACAATTTACCTTCATGTTTCATAAAATGGATGTTACACAGTTAAATTATTAATTCATATTGAAAAAAATCATAGTAAACAAGATTTAGTACATTGTAACAGCATACACAAATACAAAACTATGGAATGTACCCCAAAACTTTGCTACACTGTATGGATGGACTTGATCTATTTCTAAAACTAATCTTTCAATATCTTCCACAGAAAATTATATATTCATTAAAAATATGCATTCTTTTAATGTGTAGCACTAGGTGGTATTTTTGAAATCTCCAAAGATATGAAGCATTACATTTTACTTGCCCGAGTCAAATCTACCAATATTACTTACGTGCTTAGAAATGCATGTAAAACCAATTTAGAATTTTTAATGGACTTCATTTTTATGAATGGTTAATACATAATGTAATAAAATGCAGAAGCAATGCTGTCGTTATTTAGTGGTATCTACTGTTGTTTTTCTCCAATTACTAAGTTACATGTCATGAGTATCACATATAACATATATATCTTTTCTAATGGGGCTGTGTAATGGTATTTTAACCTTTGCAGACCTAGTACATTCCCCAGAAGCTGGTATCACTTTTTAGCACCGTACCATATGGGAAATACCAATAACCGCAAGTAATTTTGATGACCAGTTTCCTCTCCAGAAGGAGTCACCTGAGTTCTTGATGATGCAAACCTGTACTAGGATTTAATTTTGCCAAGAGCACCAAAGTCAAATACACATCCCAGGGATCTTTTACATGCTATATAATCATATGACATGGCCACTGTCGATTTTCTGTAACATGAAAATCCACCGACTTGGGCCAGGGTTGAACCCCCAACCTTAGGTGCAGAAGGCCACCGACAAACCAATCATGCAACCCCGGCGATATGTGAACAACCATTGCCCCAGATTACTGTTATCTTATTCACATGATTAAAAAAAAAACTCAAATTCAAGCTTAGCCTATGAATTGGGTACATTGCATACTAGATGCTGGATATGTTTTGCCATTTTTTTAATGCAATGTAACATAACAAATCATAAATGCAGTCATACTGAAGAGAAAATCAAAATGTTTTTACAAGAGTTCAATGATCCATCTGGTGAAATAAGTGAAGATAAATTTGAATGCAACCGTTAATGAATCAAATCAGTTATCCAATGCAGAAATTTCTGATGATCAGACAAATATTTTGGAATTTGATGTTTGTTACTCAATTTTCAAAGACGTTCTTTCCTTATGAAAATTTATTAACAGATAAACAATGTATCTGTCACTGATAGGTTCCCATTCAGACAATATTTATCAAAGACAAGATCATAATATAGAATTAAATCATGGTTGATGCATGATGTCAAATAACTTATGCTTACTTTGGTAAAACATATAATAGAAAGCCTTCTGGTGAGAAGAGCAACATAAAATCAAGGAGGAAATGCTGTTTTGCACAGAGTAAAATCAATTAAAGACACTGCTTGGAATAGTACATTTGATCATTTTTTTTTATTTAAGAGTTTATATCCTTGCCATTGAATTATTGAAGAGAAAACTAATTGTTGTAGGAATTCTTAGGAAAAGCAAGTCATTTATTTCTCTGAAATTTCAATCCTTCCATGATTCAAAATCATTGTTGAATATTCATCTTGAATGACTCGTGAATTCTTCTATCTACTTTGTATGACAATAAAGTTTCACAAGAAAAGGGGGAGAAAAAAATACAATTTTGCTTTTCAATCAAAAGACATGAGTGGATACAGCCCTTATGCACGCAAAAGAGGAACAAGGTAAGTAGCGTGTTTATTGTATAATATGATTACTGAACTAGCAGCAATAAATGCTTTTAGAGTTTTTATTCATGTCCTTATACAATGAATAAACTTTTCAAGAGATGTCTTTTTCTAAAGGAACTTGAAAAACATGTTACAGAGATTCCCAGAAATGTTAAGAAATAAGTACATAAGTTACAATAGCCAAATATTAACTAGTGGCAAAAGGTGGAACTTCAGATGTCAAAACACCTAAACCAGTAAGGTGTAAAGAATGTGGCCCTAAGAAAAATAGAAAAACTCAGGCTGGATGTGCACTATACCAGGAATTTCTGTACCAAGAGCATGTAAATATTTCTTATTAATCTTGTTTCTCACAGAAAACATTGCCAATAATAATGCAGGTACAATGTGTATAAATTAAAACTAAAGCTAAATGAGTTATTTCATTTGTTTTAATATTTTCAAAGTCTTATATGAAATCAAGTGACTAGTCTAAGGGCATTTAAAATGAGAAGAAAAAAAAAAAAAAAAAAAAAAAAAAAAAAAAGGAGAGGGAATATGAATTAAATAAAATATGCTTGTTGCAATAATAATTAGTAATATATAAAATGAATTATACAGAAAATGTTTCTTAAGACTAGAGTAAATATTTACACACTGTGTCAATTACACCCACACAGGTAAAGCTTGAAATTTTTTCAATAGAGTAAGGTTAAAAGAGAAGACACATACTGTTCTCAGTATCTCTACATTGTCCCTTGGTTGATGATCTGGGAGTGAATCATCAGTATTATCAACACTGATGTGGACACGGCGTCGAAACTCTTGTGCTGACTCAAGGCTGCGCTGCTGAGCCTCTTCCACCACTTGTGTTGCTCTGCAAATTAAAATAAAAATTACAAGTTGATTTATAAAAGAAAAACACAAGGCAAAGAACATATAATGTACAATAATTGGTATATTTCATCCAAAAATTTCATAAAATGTAATTTTAAATAACGATATAAAATGCAGAGTGAAGCTTTGTACATGATAATCTTAATTTTGTATGAATAGTACAAAGATTTATTTAAAGTCTCATAAATGAAACAGAAAAAAGTGTTTGCCTTGTATAAAGGCACCTCTCACCTGCATTTCAAATGTAATTTAACTAACAACCATAGTCAGTATCTATGTTGTTGAAAGCCACTTTGGAAAGGTGAGAAACAATTATTCTGCACCAAAATATCCATTAATTTCATGTCAGTTATTTTTCCCCCTCAGGAACTTTGTATAAACAGCTCCTCAAGACAATAAATTGGCTATCACCAAGATTTGTGGAATCTTTATATGGTTTTAAAATGGAAATAAAAATATATTTAACTGAGTGAGAAAAACTTAATTTTCTTGAGATTATTCTACTGTAAAATTGTAAAAGTTTTTTTAAGGGAATTTTTTAACATGAATTTATAAGCGACATTGATTTATGCACATGAACAAGATCATAAAATGCAAAATCACAAACACCAGATTTTGTTAAGAGATAATCTTTTTCCTCTTTGGAGTAGCTTTTATTTCTAAAAAAATTTAAAATAATTACTGAACTAGAGGTGTTACAGACAAGGCTATTGTGTTTTAATATCTTTTGGTATAGAAAAGTATAGTTGTTTTAAAATGGGAATTTGTTCATTGGTATAAACTCAGGATACTTGCTTATTTCTGTATCCCACAACTGTTTACTAGCAATGGTACTATGGGTATTATTAAGAAATTAAATCTATATATGATTCTTTTCGGCTTCAATGTTAAGAAAAAAAAAAAAGAAACCAACTAGCTAACTCCTTACAGCTGAATAAATAACCAATTGCTAGTGAAAAATAGTTAAAGGGAAAAAACTATTCTATTAGCATAATAATAGCACACAAATTAGAAAAATCATAATTGAACAAAAATATCTTCATAATGTATTTTCATATTAAATATAGGCATTCTGAATATAAAAATATGCTGTTTTTAAAAATCTTTTATTTACAGAGATAATTGATATTTTACAATAATTCAAGTGACAATTGTTCAAACAAAATTGTTGAAAAGCAATATAATTTTAGAAAGAGTTTTATTTTCTTTAAAATTATAAATGGTTTTAGATTTATTTCTGCGTTTTTGGATGACAAGAGTTTCATAAAAAATTTTTCCAGTGGTACATAATCCATCATGGTACAGAAATGCATTAACAATTATTTGTATTGCTTTTTAAATATATTAAAGCATTAATACTTTTATATTAAAAAGAAATTTGTGATTAGTCATTTATTTATAGTAGAAATAAAAGTATTACATATAGATATTAAATTATTATTAAGAAGGTATTATCAAGATAACATGAAGTAATCATTTAAGACACTGATGCTTTTTAAGTATCATCTTTTATAACATTTGAAAGTTAAATAGTTATAAGGACTTTAAAAGCACAATGGACTTGCATATAAACACACTGGATTTAAAATCACTAAAATATCTAAGATATTTACCCTGTGGGTCGCTCCCACTGGGTAGTTCTTGCAGCATGATTGACATAGTAGGTTCTGCCATTGGCATCCTGTCGTTCCTCCCATCCAGGTGGAAGAGGAGAATGATTGGACGGAGGGGTAGCCACAGAGACTGGGGAGGCGGAAGACTCCTCCAATGCAGACCCACCTTCTTCCGCATTTACCATTTCCCACCCAGCCTATGACAAAAACAACATTCACAATAACAAATGAATTTATAATTAAAATTGAAATTTTTCTTATCAAAATTATTAAATAGTATATGTGTTTTGTACATATTCAATTTTTGTAATCAGTTATTTATTTATAATTCAGAAGAGGTATATTAGATATAATTATTAAAAAAGCAAAACTTTTCTAATTTTGGAATTAAATACTCCATAATATTTTTGGAGTTTGGACTGTTTGTATGATTAAACTGCTTGTTATATTTGCGAACGACACACTTAAAATATTTCTTGCTGTTGATTTATAAATGAATAAAAATAATTAAGAATAAGAAAATTTATTACAACTTATAAAAATCAAAGGTTTAGTTTGTGTCTAGAGATATCATAATATTTACCCCTAAACTGCTTTAATGACTTTAAAAATAATTTTTAAAAACTGGAATTAATAGCCTAAAATAAGGAGCTTAGAATTGAAAGATATTTACTTCAGTTTCTTGTTGACTGGTGGTATCATCATCTTCTGATGTGCCAGCTGAAGTATATGCATGGTAAATTTCTAAATGGCCTTTTACTCTAGACTTGGTGCTGAAATTAAATGATAAAAGAAAATTAAACTGTTATATACAGGTAATAAATCAGATATAGTAAAAAGCATTCTAAAGACTCACCTTCTTGGTCGAAGAATGTAATACTTAGCATTAATGATTCGACCTGGTCTTTCTGTAGGAATGTTGCGAAGGGGTAACTCGACTAACCCAAGAAAATCATCTCGAGTCTAATATAAAAGGGGAAAAATATTAAATATGAGTTCCTTGTCTATTTGAGGAGTATAGCAAAAATGTACTTCTATCTCACATCAAGCATATTGCTTCACTTATTTGATATACAGAGTTGGCCTAAATGATTTTCATCAGGTTACAAAACACTATGTATCAAGATACATACAACTTACAAAGACAGGTGATTCATTACAAGATAAATATATTTTTCAAGTTCACAACTTTACACCTTTCAAAATGATGTGGCTCCACTTCACTGGAGCATAACTGTTCTTGACTTTCTCAGCAGAGAATTGATACATTGCTGGATAGGACAACTGGCCAGGATGATGTTCCTCTGCAGCCAGACCCCTTTTTCCCTCACCAGATCTCACACCATATGATTTTTTCCTGTGGGTATTTGTGAAAGACAAAGTTTTTGTACTCCCAATATCAAAAAAGGTGCAAGTATTGTAGGAACGCATTACTGCTGCTGTGAAGGACATTGACAAAAACATGCTATTGAATGTCTGGATGAAACTGGATTACCATTGGATGTATGCCAGGTGACAAGGGCAAACACACTTCAAATTTGTAGTGTGTACTACAAACTTGATGAGTGATGTATCTTTTTGCATATGAACCATCTTTGTGTATGTCACATACTTGTAAACAAAAAGCCCTTTTGAAACTGATGAATCATTCAGACTAACTGAGTACAACACGAAAAATTATGATATTGAAGATAATTTTGATTAATTACTTTAAATAATAATGGAAAGTCCAGTTTAACATTGAACTAAAAATATTTTAACTATTTAAAACAATTTTCATTATTGCAATAAAAAATAAATTTTAAAAATCTGTCATTTCAAAAACTTAAGTAGGAAGACAAGCAGACATGAAATTATATTCTTAAAAAGTTAAAAGATGAGAGGGATAAATATCTTCTATATGAAAATCTGCTCTTATTTACCATTCTTACAAAGATGCAATACATGCTCATTCAACACTTAATTAAAATGATTATTCTTGCCTAAATTAAAATAATAAATAAACAAATATGCATTAAATTACTTTTTAAAATAAAAGTAGATTGACTTACTAGTCTGTTTTCATCAAAAACTTCAATTTTTAATGTTTGGCTGGGTCTGACCTAAAAAATAAACAAAATATAATTATTCATACAATAAAACCTATTCACATGAGTTTTATACAATAAAACTTACTTCCTGATTATAATTAAATTCATAGAATTTTATTTTGAAGAACAATAATCTCAAAGGAAAATAAAGCAAAAATTAATACTTAAGAATGAGTTTAATTTCTTTTATTTTAAGGTGTAAGAGTTTTTTCCCTTATGAACTCAATATTTTAATAATTGGTTTTGAAAATAATAAATTTTTCTATAAATAGCACCTTTGATATAAAAAATTATTCACAAAAAATAATATTCAAAACATAAGCAAGAAACTTTTGCATACAATTTTAATAGATCCAGATGTTCAATTACACTGACAGGAAAAAAAATCCCAACACCAAGAAAGACTCGTGTTAGATAAATGAAATTTGGTAGGCATGTTTATACATCTGACAGATGAAAGTGATTCAAATTTCGTGCTTAAGTGTGGCACTCAGAACTTACAAATCAGGGTTGCTTTAAATGTGTACTGTAAAGTTCATGAGCGCTATTTGTCTGTGAAATTTGACGCATTGAGTTGATGTTAGCCAAAGATGCCTTTAAGAAGATGAAGAAGCCATTATCAACAGCTCACCAAGTTTGAACGAGGTCGTGTAATAGGGCTAAGAGAAGGTGTATTTTCTTTCCATGATATTGCAGAAAGCCTAGGTCAGAATGTATCCACTGTACACAATTGTTGGGAGCAGTGGTCAAGAAATGGTACTGCTCAAGAAGAAAGGGTTCCGGGCAGCCATATGGCACTACCGAGAGGGAAGACCAGTGTGCAGCTGTGGCACTTTGTACTGCGTCTGCTTCATTTCAAAATGATTGGTGACAACTACTTGATTTCAAAATGATTACAATTATACACAGTTCATAAGGCATGGACACAAAATACTGCTCTATATATGTTAATGGGATATTTACATAGAGCATTCCCAAAACAAACAGAAGGAATGGTTTCAAACATCTACATTGTCTAGCATCAAAAAAAATTATGTTACTATACAGCACTGTCCTACTACTGTTGCACATAAAACTGAAACTTATGATAGTACTTGTGAAAGCTGTAAATAAGAATAAATGTGCATTTGAAAATTTATGCCAAAAGTTTTCAAGACTAAGAACTGAAAAAGCAAAGCAAGAATATTTACAGGTTCCAGATAAGCAAATTTTTGAAAGACAAATAGTTTGAATTTAATATCAATCCCAGTCAGTTACATGTCTTGTATTTACATACATTTGGTGCAGACATTGTGCTGAAAATTACAAGGACCTAGCTGAAGAATTAAAATTTGCCAACAAGAAAAATGGATACAGGTCACTTATGTCTTCCCCATAAATTGTACAATGTTCATTAATGAAAAAACGAGAGCAATTTTATCAGGACATTTCATTAATGAAACAGCATTACAAAGGAAAGTAATCAATTTTAATGTTGGCAGATTTCTGCTGCATGATCCAGAGAACTGCTTCAGATATTTCCCACAAATGATTGGTAAAAAAATGGTTCAGATAAAAAGAAGGAAAGTTTGTTGCTATTTATTTTAGTATTATTGTATACCCACAGCATTAATATATAAAAAAGTAATTTTTATGTCTAAAAAGCAACCCAAAAATTATAAAGCAGAGATACTTTTACCACTGTACAATTTTCATTGATGAACAAAGAAGTATCTACAAGTGCTGATAAAATTTTTATATATTTTTCAACATACATACCTCGAAGACAAATTCCTCATCCCATACTGGATTCAAAGTCTAAAAAAATAAGGATAACTTCATAATTATTTTTTACATACAAATATAATTTTAAAAAAAAAACATATTTAGCAAATGTTATAGCAATAGGTAAAAAATTACAACTATACTGTCTGTCTAGTTTTTAAAGCATATATTTGAAAATTTCAAGTGAAAAAGTTAACCAACTTTTTTTTCTTATAATGGGAAAACCTTCATTCTAATGCATTAAAGTTACAATTCCCATTTCAGCTTTAAATTAATACAGTAAGTTCATTTTTCAAATATATATACACTCTCTGATGGAAAAAAAAATTCCCCAAACCAAGAAAAGTTATTGTAGAGTAATGAAGTTTGGACAATGCAATTGTCTAGTTAACATGTTTAATTGATTAAATGTAAAAGATCACAGGTTAATTTAAGCTCAAGAAAATGCATCTCAAATGTGAAATGCTGTTACATTAATAGCAGGTGTAACCTCCAGAATTTTGAATGCAAGCCTGCAAGTGTGCATGCATTGTGTCATATAGGTGTTGAATGTCACTTTGTGGTATGGAGTTCCATGCTTGTTGTGTCAATACTGGGATGGTCAGTACTGGCTGTGGATGATGCTAGAGTTGTTGCCCAATGATATCCCATACGTGCTCAATCGGAGATAGATCTGGTGATTTTGCAGGCCAAAGTAACATGTCAACACTCTCTATAACCCGTTCCGTTACAACAGCGGAATGAGGACGAGCATCATCCTGTTGGAAAATATCCCCTTGAATAGCAGTACTATAGGTTGAATTACCTGACTGATGTACAAATTTGCAGTCAGTTTTTTTGGGATGACCACAAGAGTGCTCCTGCTGTCGTGTGTCTAGGATGCAGACAGTTTGGTTGCAAGCATTTCCCTGTCCTCCTTTTGTCCCACACACGGCCATTACTGACACCAAGACAGGACCTGCTTTCATCAAAAAACACAACTGTCCTCAACAACACCTCTGGCTTGATACTACTGACTTCTCAAATGGCAATGGCTTGGAGTGAGTGGAATACACGCTACAGGGTGCCTAGCTCAAAGCTGTCTTTGAAGTAACTAATTTCTAACAGTTTGTTGTGTCACTGTGGTACCAACTGCAGGTTTATAATTTCTGCCACAAACACAGTATGATGTGCCAAAGGTGTACGAGGGCCTTTCCTTTCAGTAGTGTCAGGCGGCCCCACTTGGAACCCAGTCTCCTTCAGGCAGTACCATCCCTGGACCCCTGCTCCTAACAATCATGCACAGTGGATACATTCCAGCGAAGTCTTTCTACAATATTGAGGAAAGAAAATACATCGTCTTGTAGCCCTATTACATGACCTCGTTCGAACTTGGTGAGCTGTTGATAATGGCTTCATCTTCTTAAAGGCATCCTTGGCAACATCAACTCAATATGTCAAATTTTTTACACAAATAACGCTCACTAACTTTACAGTACACATTAAAAGCAACCGTTATTTGCAAGTTCTGAGTGGCACTACAGAGCAAAACAAGAAATTTAAATCAATTTCACTTTTCAGATGTATAAACACGCCTACCAAATTTTGTTTATCTGACACAACTCTTTCTTGGCATTGGGATTTTTTCCCCGTCAGCAGTGGCGCACAGAAGGGGAGTCCGGACCCCCCCCAAGCCCTTGATTTTTTTCTGATGTATTATAATTCTAAGTATATAGTATGTAAAATTTAATTAAGTATTTGCTATTAATGATTAATTTTATTAATTAATGCTAATTATTTATTCAATAATTAGTTTTTTACTGTGTTTTGTTCCCGAAAATAGACAAAATCAAAAGGAGCATGATACAAGAATGGTGAACTTTCGACCCTGGACCCCCCCTTGAAAAATTCCTGTGTGCACTACTGCCCGTCAGTGTATATAAAGCTTAAAATTATTTTGCATTAAGTTCCTACAAATGGAAGCAACAATATCATCATGCAAACTTTAATTACAATCTCTTTCTTAATTTCATGATTCAACGCTCTACAGCAGAAGTTTTAAACCTTTTTCTACGTCAGGACACATCTGACACTTAGGAAATTGCTGGCGAGTGCAATTAAAAAAAGTATAACTATTCTTAATATTTCTTTATTTTATTGTAATCAAAAGAATTATAAAAAATATCCAATACTAAAAGGGTAACAAAAAATTCAAAATAGATACATTTAATCAAGTTGTTTAAAAATTAGTGGATAATATGCATTGCCAAAGTCAGGTGTATAAGATTATACTTCTCGTGCGCACGGTGTTAAGAACCCCTGCTCTACAGTCATGATTAAGTGACTGCTACATTATAACTATGTTAATGAAAAAGTAATAAGTATAAATACTCATTCAGAATTTATCGTAAAGAAGGAAAAAAAAAAACAGCTTTAGAAAACTGCAAGTAATTTTTAGAAAATTTTACAAATGAGAGCAGATTATATGTACTTTGTAGAAAGAAATCACTCTGACAAATATGAAAAAAACTAACACATAACTGCATATTCAACATGATTTACATTTATCTTATGAATCTTTATTTCTGCTACATCTCCAGGTCTGCAAAAAAGGAGGCTAAACAGAAAAGTAACAGATAACTCAATTGTAAAAATTGAAAATCATCTGACTGATAATTAAGAAATTAATGATTTTGATTTGATTTCAGTTTAAATCCCTCTATGAAACAACATAAGGGCTGTGGGTGATGTACATTTAGCTTTGAACTATGGTCAAGTGATAAAGATGACACCCGAGCTGGAATTTTGCTCTCCAAACTTTCACACTGCACCAAGATGAGGATTTTCAGCCTCCACAGATTTAACATGCATCAGATTCCTTGCACAGCAGATCTTCAGTGGTATTAGATATTGAATCCGTATCTCAGTAACTACGGATTCATGACCATGACCACTAGGCTATCTCAGACACAAGAAATTAAAGGAAGCATGGTAGTTTCAGAAGTCATATAAGAATGCATTACTATATTCACAATATGAAATACACACAACAGATAATTGTATCTGAAAACAAAATGCAGAAAAAAACTTTAATCTTAGTAAAACAAGTACTTAATATTAAAATATATTTTTATATCTTTCACTAAAACAAAAAATAAAAAAAAATCAGCATCATAATGATAAAGGGTGATTCTACCAAATAATGGTAAAAATTAAAACATTTATCAAAATAACTTTATATGTACCAATTATAATATACTTGATTTAACTGGAATATCTGCAGAATGTTAACTAAATTGATGTTCAAGGTTCACATGTTTGAAAAAGCATCCATTTAGCAATTTTACTGTTAAATTTCATTTAAAAATAGAGAGGATAAAGCATTAAAATACATCTGGTGGATATTATAATTTTATACAGTTTTATCAAATTACCACAAAGCAGCTTTTCAGGATGGAAAAAAGTTCCTACCTCTAACGTAAACAAAATGTCTAATTTGTAAATACAGTAAACAAAAGAGAAGAATTCAAAGAAAAATAAAAGGGGAAAAAAAGAAGAAAACTGGTGAAGTTATGAGTAATGGACAGACAAACATTCTTTATTTTCCTCATATAATTCAGAAAATTCAATTATAAATACATTTAAAATTGTTAAATATAAAGGAACTAATTACCCTAAATTCATTATTATTAAAATGCACTGTACAAAAAATCAGGACAACAATTATCTAGTCATTTAAGAAATAAATGCAATCATTTTGGACCTGAGCAGTTAATAATGGTATTTATATCTATAAATTTAAAAACCTAGGAAGTAGTGTGAAGAGATAATTTTGTACTCAGGTATTATTCAATACCTAATTAAATTCAATATCTTTCTACATATTCAAAGCCAAATTCAGTTTACATCTGATATTCAAAATTTTACAGTGTTTGAGTTTTTATTTTATTTCTGGAAAATGGCTACAAAGGTTGTTGAAGGCAGTTTAGCCTTTGTTTTACTTTTGGTGAATGCACGAAAAAAGGTAAGTGGTATTATGAAGAAAGCTTCATTTGTTTATTTCAAATTGACACTTGAAGATCAAGCATGGGATCCAAAGCATACCTTCCAGTTTGGATGATATCCTGAATCTTTGAACAAGCCTTTTTGGATGCATCTTTGTTCTCCTGATTGGAGGACAAAGAACACAAGACCTCCCCAAGATGAAACTATAACAGATTTTTTTTATTGATGAGGGACCTGAACTGTTTTCTATGAAGAGCTTAATTATCTAATTAGATACTCAGGTTTTCCCAAAGATGCAACAATTGCTAGCACTGAGGATAAATAACAAAAATTTGCTAATGCCTGAAGCCCCATTTCTGTGGTACAGGCATCAAGAGGAAAAAAATGGTTTTTTTCACAAAGAGGATAATCTAGTTTTTTATAGTTATGTTCAAGGAATTATGAAGTGCTCTGCAGAGAAGGATTCCTTTGAGTGGTACTTATTCATTCATTCATCCAAAACTAGTTTCAAAGCAGTTTTGTTGGGTAATGAAAATGTATTTGCA
Source organism: Trichonephila clavipes (assembly GCA_019973935.1). Taxonomy (NCBI): domain Eukaryota; kingdom Metazoa; phylum Arthropoda; class Arachnida; order Araneae; family Nephilidae; genus Trichonephila; species Trichonephila clavipes. Next base: position 58,281 of record BMAU01000239.1, on the reverse strand, counting down.
TATCTTCCTATGAGAAACTTGGTGTGTATGGAAGAAAACCATATTGATATGGCTATGTCTTGAGAAAATTAAATGGCAAGAGCATTTAATTAGTGGATGGAATGTGGAAACTTTAAAATATTAGCCAGCTGCTAGGCTAGCAAGCAGGTTATACAAGATACCCTTACATTCTATACTTGTAGTACAGTAGAGCCAAAGAGCTGCATAGGACAAAGACTGACTGGCTGGCAACACAGATGCCATATAAACAGGTGGAAAAAATGTCCTCAATAGGATTTTGGCTCTTTAGAAAGAAAAACTCTTATTGCCACCTATTCATTCCTCAATTTTAATTTTTAAAAGAATATAATATATTATATACTTAAAGGTACAAACTTTACTTTAAAAGCAATGCAGAAATATGCCCATACAAAAACCCACAGAAAGGATTATAAATACACTCATATATAAATTCTTAAAAAAATAAATAAAAATAACTAACAAATTTATTTAAATATTTTATTCATATTTTAAACCAATAATATTTTAAGCCAACACAAGCTAAATAATTAAAATACAAACCCTTTTCTTTGTTCTAGTGCAAAATGTATCAATCACAGTATCTTTATCACTGGACAAGAGATCTACCCGTACATATGGATCACTACAAAAATGAAAAAGTAAATTTATAATAATTCCATCAGCCACAATAAGATCTAAATATTTATTAACTGATAATTTACTTTTATATAAATGCAAACAAAAAAATTTGATTTTTTTAATGATTTGTACCTTGCTCCAAAAATGTCTTTTTTTGCTAGATTATGGCCTGCTTTAATTTTCAATCGAAGAAGTCTACTGGGTTCTTCATCCTGAAACAGAATCAAAGATTTTAGCACAAAAGATAATTTGTATTGCGACAAAGCAATGCACAAAAATGTCCTGAATGAATAATTGGTGCAATCATCCTGTCAAAAAGGATGAAACTTGAATGGTTTCTCTAACCTCCTCAGCAGCACTTCTACATTTATGCATGCATCAAAAGGGGAGGGAAATGAAAGTAAAAACCAATAAGTGACGCAAAGAAGATTATTTTTGATCAGCTGATATTGGATTGACATTTACAAACATGTAAAAACAATTTATATATAGAACTCAAGTACTGTGTATTTCAGATCACACCAGATAAATAATTTTAATAGAAAATGTATGCATTGAATTTATTTGTATAAATTTACAAGGTCAAAATTACATGAAAAATTTTTTAATTTAAATAATTTAAAAGGAAAATATGACAAAATAAAATGATTTAGTGGCATATTTCTGAAATTTTCACCTAAATTAAAGCTTAATCAATTTGGAAAAGAATGCTCAAAATATTGAAATAAGAATGAAAATGCACTTGAATATAAGAATATAAATTATTTATAGCCTTAAAGAAAGGTATTAAAATTGTTTAATGCTTATTGTTTATAGATACTTTGCAATAAAAAAGTTTAAATGTGAACTAAACATTATGGTACTACTTTGTATTACTATATTATATTTGTATTAATGTATTTTGTTTTATGTATTTTTTTACAGAAAATATATTACAAATTAGATTAGTGATGTATTTACTGATTGGAGTTGTTCTGCTACTGAAAATAAAATTGTATTTGCAATGTGAATTAAAAATATTGATAGCCAATACTTTTATGTCACTGGTTCAGTTTTAGAAATTTTAAATTCTTAGTACAGCTTTTAAATTTTGTTAACACACTAGAAAAAAATTTAGAAGAGAAATTAAAAATAATACTAAAATAACTTCTCTCTTTGCCAAAAAAGACAAAAGTTTTTTTTGTAAGACAGATTACTTATGAAATATGCTTTAAAACAAATAACAAGGAATTTCATGATCAATTATAAAAATGAAGTCAGAAGTTTTAAGAAATTAATAAAATAAAAAGCAATACTGTATTAATGGAGTTGAATTAAATTCAACATTTTTGGAAACACCCAGACTTGTTTCCCACACACAATTCATTCAAATTTAAAAATTTAAATTAAATTTTTAATGACAAATTCAGTGTATTATAAAGAATCACTTTTTAAATTTCTAAAACAACAATAATTTAAGAAAGTAGAGGTAAAAGAATAAGAACTTCAGAAGAACAGATAACAATTGTGAACTACAAGTCATCTTTTAAAAATATATTAAAAATGTAAAGAACAACCCATATGCAATTCTATATCTAACAAAATTCAGGAACACTGAAAAATATTTAATAATAATAATAACGGTACTTAGGGAAAAAAGTTTTTTTTTCGTTTTACTTCTTAATAATGCTATTGATAAAAAATTAAAATAAAGATACCAAAAGTTATTAGTTGCCTATAAATTAAGAAAATTTTAATTTTATAAATGTAGTTACCCAATTTTTATAATAATCTGTGATTGAAAAATTAGTATCATTGTGTATTATATAACAAAATTCATTTATAAGATAAAAAATATTTAAGTGCTAGTTAATAACACAATAATAAATTCATAAGTTAATAATGTTAAGAGTGCTATACATGCAGTTGCCTGCTATTCTAAAATATACTTTGTTAAATCCATAAGTATAATATCACTATTAAATATAATTTAAAGATTAAACTGATAATTCACCAATTTTTTCAAAAGAATAATATTATCTTTGAATAAATTTTAAAGTTGAATACTTCACACATTTCACATTTATGATTCTACATTTCAAATTTTAAGAGATGCCAGATTTTTTCAGAACAAAGAATGATACTACTGCATATGAGAAACTTTTCACACTGCTTTTCAGAGTGAAAAAAAGATTGCCCAAACCTTCAAAACAGTACTTGAAACAATAGAATGTAAAAAAGTAGCAGTAGTGATAAAACAGTTGTAAATAACACTTGATGATGAAATTCCACCTCACTAAAGATTGAGAAAAAAAAAAGATGGATTCTTATACATAAATTATTTAATCTGACTGTATATTTTTTATTTAAAAATTTAAAGAAAAAAAAACATAGCATACTTAATATATTTTAAAAAATATAATCTAAAATCAATATAAAAATGCCTAAATTTTGTTAATGAAATACAAGGTATCAATAAGGGAAAATTTTTCATTTTTTACAGAAATTTTTTTTTAAGTAATTTATTTATGAGTAACGGAATTGACGAGAAAATTTGGTCAGTAATAACAAAAAATTTCCTTTAACTTAATATTCATAATATTGTTCAAGAAAACCTTAGTAAAGAAGCTTAAAAACTAGCTATAAAATATATCAAAATTGGTAGATCAGACATTTGAAATTAACTAAATTGCACTGTCCTTTTCTAAGAAGTTTAAATATTTAATCAATAAAAATTTACTACAGATAAAATTTTAAAAAATTCCTAAATTATCTTTTAAACATAAAACTCTCCCCCTCCAAACCCCCCATATTTTGTATGAAAAGTTAATGAACATGCTAACATTTTTTAATGAAGGTAATGTGCAACAAGAGATTCTGCAGCAAATATTCTCATAAATAATGCATATTCACACACACAAAAATGCTTTAAAAAATCATTACACATTAAATAAATATACAGTAACTCTTTTATATAAATTGATATACATACTGAAAAATAAAAATAAAAAGGAAAAATATTTACACACAGGATTGTAATTCTGTTAAGCCCCGTGGTTGAGTGGTAGCGTATCGTGCTTCCACACCACAGGTCCGGGCTCTATTCCCGGGCTGGGCAAGGTCGATTCAGCCTTTCATCCCCACTACAGTAAATCAATAAATGAGTACCAAGCCTGCTTGGGGACTCAAAAACAAAGGGGTCTCACTTCAGACTGACCACCTGATTGGGATACCTGCTCATGCACCTAAGCGCCCAATGGTCATGTATACTGGGATGGGCACAGTACGCCGTGGCCTTCATGGGCTGTTGCGCCACAGAGTTTGAGTACTACAATTCTGTATTAGATTTTTATAATGTAATATTTATGAGCATACACCATTTATTAATATATTTTTTTAAATATAGAACAGCATTATGATACATAAAATTTTTTATATTTTGTTCATATCTCACACTAGGAAATTTCTTTCAACTCTAAATTTATCTTTATTTCCCCATTTCCTCTCTATATTTAAACAGTGCCCTCTCTGCTTATATTAAATTACATAACAAACAGAATATTCTCCTCATTTACAGTTATTGTTATTTAAGTAATATAAAAAAATCAAATATACACATTTATAGAATAAACTATAATGACAAAATAAATATTAAAAAATTCTTAAATATTCTTTATTATTAACATAACCATACATACAGAAGTAAATTAAAAATTCATATATTTGTTAAAACAGTATAAATACAACTATGAATGCAGTATGCAACAGTAAATAAAATTTTAAAAACTTACATTTAATTTTATACATAAATTAGAGCATGTTTAGAAGTTAGATGCTATGATTTTTATAAATTGTTATGGATTAAAAGTGACTTGCATTTATTGGTGGACTATCATTACATAAAATGAATTTTGTATAACATTAGATTCAAAATTAATCTAAGTAAACAAAATATCATTAAATAAAATGTATTTATAATTATACAAACCAATTATTAAAATATTATATACATATGTACATATATTATATAATTAATATATTTATATGCTTCCTTAGACAGAAAATGTGAGAAATAAGCAAAAATATTAAATCAGCAAAAAATTTAATGTAAAAATATTGAAAATCGAAGAAAACATTCAAAAATTGTGGTACTAAATTTGTAATTAAAATTAATTTTGCTTATTTCGCAGTGAAAAGGCTGAAACTATTTTTATTGCATTTAAAATATAGATAAGGAATAAAAACAACATAAATGAGGTACATATATTCATAGCAAAATATTTATAATGCATGATCTTATATTCAAAATAATGACAATTTCACTTGAATATTTTTTGATCATCTGAAGTTAACATTTTTTATCTTTTTCATTAAATAAGGAACAACTTGTATTTATTCAATGATTACAATGATTTACACAATGCCTACATTACATATTATTAGGTAAAGTTAAGTTTAATCAACAAGCAAACCAATGCAATATCAAGACAATTGTTTTGATAATAATTGATGATTCATACTTTTAAGCACAATGTACCATTTAAAGATTACTCATGCTTCATAAGTCAAGAAATATTTGTAGCGCTTGTAACAATATGCAATTTTACTGATGAATTATCTATTTTATGGAAGAGAAAAAAAAATTCAAATAGTAAACTGAATTACATATATAAAATTAATTTTAATTACATATTCTATTCTCTCTCTCTAATCTTTATCCAACATGATTAGCTCCATAAATTTGTGAAAATACTCAATATAAATAGAGGAAATTTTATAGTAAATTATTTTTTTAAAGTTAATCTTAGGAAAGGTGATTTATAAAACAAACATTAATTTTTCCAATAATTAAAATTTGAGAATGTTTACAGATATAATTTTATATGATTTGTAAAACATTTGCAGATGAATTAATGCTACAATAATAAAAAAAATCTCAATAATTTCTATTATGAGAAAATTACTTTGAACAATAGTTTTGAAGCTAAGTATTTGTTTCACAAAAACTGAATAATTAAAACTGATTTTCATAATTTCATTTTCAATTAAAAATAAGTTCTATTTTATAATACAAAGATTTATTCTTTCAAAAAGTAACTATGCTCAGTAAATTTGATGAATTATTTTTTTAACAAAAATTTTAACTTGGCGTTTTAATTCTTATAAAATTATTTCACATTTTTATTCCTATTATTGTATATATTAGTTCTTTATAAATACTGAGAAATGATAATGACAATGTTTATATACAGTTACTCCCAAAATTGAGGGTACACCTACTTTTAAAACGGGAATCAATGTTTAGAATGAAAAAATTATATTAAATGAGGGAAATAATAAAACCCTTTAAACATAGATGCGTTTATTAGATCATAATTCCTTATTTTGAATAATAAAACAAAATATTTCTTAGTTTAAACATACATACAAATAACTTATAAAGAAAATAAACAGAAATTAATAGCCACAAAATTGAGAGTACATGCATCTATTTTCCTGCATAAATCATGAATAATAAAGAGTTAATATTTAGTAGCATAACCTTTTGCTGATATGACAGCTTCCAATCGCCGAGGCATCGATTCCACAAGATGTCTAGTGGTCTCGGGAGCAATATTCAGCCATTCTTCTTGCAATACCGATTTCAATTGTTCCTTGCTTGTAATTTGATGTTTTTGCACAGCTCTCTCAAGGTGGGACCACAGATGATCGATAACATTTAAGTCGAGAGACTGTGGAAGTGTATTAAGTTGATTCCGACAATGGTAAAGCAGCCATTATTCTACAACAAACGCAGTGTGCTTGGGTTCATTGTCTTGCTGGAATATGAAATTCGACCCCAGTCCCAATTTATCAGCACTTTCTTTCAAATTATTTTGCAGAATATTAAGATAAGCCATCTTGTGCATGATTCCATCAATGAATACTAGCTTTCCCACCCCCTACGCAGCCATACACCCCCAAACCATCACCGACCCACCTCCGTGCTTCACAGTAGGAATTGTGTGTTTTGGGTGGTGTGAGGTATTTGGTTTACGCGACACCATACGACGACCGTCACTGCCGAAGATGTTGAACTTACTCTCATCACTGAAAATGACATCGTTCCAAAACTGTTGAGGCTTTAAAATGTGTTCTTTAGCGAATTTCAATCGCTTGACTCTATTCCTCTTACCAATTAAGGGCTTTTTTCGAGCTACTCTACCATTTTAGCCAGCCTTTCTTAGGACTCTTCATACCGTTTCTGCAGAAACCGATCGATCTAAGGTATTAGAGGTACTGGCTGCAATTTTAGGAGCACTAATTTTAGGATCAATCTTCACTTGATGTATAACTCTTCACTCGGTTATGGAGTTCATAATTTTCTTTCTCCCTCTTCCTTCGTTATTTGCCAGCATACCAGTCTTCTTAAATTTTTGCAGGATTTTTTGGAGGCAGTTAACACTTCGTCCAACTACTTTAGCAATATTCAGCTGGGATTTACCTTCATTTGACAGTTTAATAACAAGTTTTCTCTCTTCGATCGTTGTTTCCTTCCGATTCTCCATTTTAATCAAGACATCAAATCACAAACATAAATTTGTTATCAGATAGCCTTTGTGTGTGAAAGCCTTCCTTTATTATAGATCTATTATCAAATTTATATTTAAAAAATTACTGGTAGTTTTGCACAGTGATTAAAGAAGTGTACCTTCAATTTTGTGACATTAAAATGGTGTAGTTTTTCTTTCAAACCTTCATATTTTTGTTTCAACCAATTTCCATGTCTTACATTTAATGTTATTTGGAAGAGTAATGTATGCATTTTGAATGTACAAAAGTGCGTTAACATAGCGTATTAATTTCTACACCTGGTGATCCGATGGTGAATTTGGAATTAAGTGTACTCTCAATTTTGGGAGTCACTGTATATATTCTAAAAACACTTAGAAAAAGTGAACAGATTAATACATCAAACACCAACATAAAAAAAAAAAGTCTCAATCAATCATAAAAATTAAAAGTAGTTCAATCACCCAATAATGATGACAGCTGTATAAAATAAAATAAAACTATAATGTAAAAAAGAATTTAATCATTTTTAAACATAAAATTACTGCACATACTTGCATATATTAGTTTTTAATATGAACAACATTAATTTAAGTCGACATTCATATTTCTGTATTGTTTTGTTTCAAATAGCTAAAAAAACCCTCTGAGATATAATTCCCTTTAACGCTATTAAATTCTTAGAAATAATAAATTTGCAACAAGTCAACATGAATGTTGACTAAAAAAAATCATATAATGTAAAATGCAGCATATGACGCGCACCTATACATTCAAACAGCAATTTTTAATTTTTAAGTATATTTGTCATATAAAGTGAACCTTCTTTATGAAAAAACCTGATGTATACATGTGCAATGCTCTTATATTTTGAAGTCATTTATTTGAAGTATTATTTCAAGTTTTAGAAAAAAAAATAGTATACTTCTAGAACTACAACCCTTTAAGTTTATAAGGAATACCATTTCTTTTAAATAAACAGCATTTTTTAAGCTATAATCTCTTATTTTATACTTTTAAAGTTCTCTTATTGATACTCGACGCATACCACACACCTGTAAAATGCCATATTTTAAGGTAAAAAAAATCAAATTAATGGGAAGATTATTTTTTTAGATCCTTTGGAATACTAATGAAACTAGAAGATAGTTTATAAGTATAGTTCATACATTTTTTAAAAAAAGTGGTTTTTTAAAACATTAATATTTACAACTAACATTTTATAAAATATATCTGTAGAGAATTACATTACATTATTATACTTAAAATAAAAAGCAAATAGAACAACTTCTGGAAATATGATTCTATTTTGAATGGTACACACAAATAACATTAATTTATACTTAGTATGCATGTGTATATATATATATATATATAGTTAAAACATTTTTCATTGCAATATTATACATAAAACATGAAAATTTCAAGGCTGTATCAATGTTTTTTCAGATTATTTTACACATGAGTGAGTGAGTGAAGATTAACGTCGCACTGTTCAGCTGCACAAGGGCTTTTGGCGACGGACCACGTAATTTTGAACCATGGTCAAGTGACGTGGACGACACCTGAGCTGGCACCCCCCTCTCCTAACTACCACACCACACCAACGGGAGGACGTTTCAGCTCTCGACAGATTTAGCATGCATCGCTGCCCTACACGGCGGGTCTTTAGTGGTACTGGGCTCGAACTCGTGACAAAGCCAGCCACGATCCGATGCCTATACCACTCGGCTACCGCGGCCACATTATTTTACACATATACCAAAAGAATTGTAAAAAATCTTTATATAAACTTTCTACACTTTTTAACAGCCTTATTAAGTAATAAATATACAGAAAAGTTGTATTAATAACAGCAAAATAACCAACATTAAAACAATTGGTCAAATACATTAACAAAAGATCATTAGGATACTAAAATGTTTTATTCATAATTTGAATAATTATTTAAAAGAACATTTTATAGAGTAAATTATTAGACAAACATATGTAATAATTCTTTTACACTGATAGTCAATATTTGTATCAGTAACTTTATCACTTTTTATTTAAATAACTGTTACTTTATCTTATCATCAAATGTCTGTTTAAAAACCATTTAAAGCTAATATGTACTCCCATGTAGTTCCCAAGAGATAATTATTATGTAAAAATATAAAATGTTAATGTAAATGTAAAATGTCTTAATATCAAAGAACAAATATGCATGATTATAATGAATGTTAAAATCAATTAAAACTATTATTATTTACAGAAAAAAAGATACAATCAAGTGGTATTTTTGCATATTTGCAGTGTATTTTAATAATTTTCTCCTAAATACCTATGTTGATTCCAAAGATTCAGTTTTCATAATCAAAGTTTAAAATAGTATTATAAAACTAAAATAGAATTGTCTTTCACAAAAAAAAAAAAAAAAAAAAAAAAAAAAAAAGTCATTTTGCTATCTTTAAACCATGATTCTTTTGAAACTGAAATGAAAACTTTTTGATGGTCATGAAACTACATTTAATATGATTGCTTTTAAAAATTCTTAAAGAGAAATAGAAACTATTACATAGAAAAACTTATGAACTAAAAACTATTTCCATTGAAGAAAACTTTTTTTAAAAAATTCTTAAGCATTTAAGGATTAAGTTTTCCACTGAATGTACAAAATACATGTTTTTATATATTGGATGTGCATAATACACGTTTGTTTGGCATTTTAATAGAACAATTTAAACTAAATGTTATTTACATTCAAAATTAATGCTTCTCTGGGGAGTTAATCCATAATTTTTTAAATATATTAGAGAAGATACATGTCCTATCTCTTGCATTACTACTTTTATTTTGAGACATAGTTGTATAGGGCATTGGGATTTGGTGATTTTTCTTTGGATTTGGCGATTCTCTATCTAGATATCATGGTGAGATAACGAATTCATTCTGGCTTCCAGACACCTATTTCTAAATGAAGTAGCTTGGCAACTGATTTTGATCGCCAAAAGAAATTGACATCGCCCCCCTCCCATACTACACTTTAATTAAAAAATAAAATGGATAGGAAGACACACAATTTCTCTCTTTTTTTTGTCATGTTAATGCTATAGAATTTTGACAAGCTTTCATATATGCTTGAATATACATATATATAAATTACTTAGAGAATAAAAAAAAACATTTTATTGCAATTAACTAATGTTGAATTGAAAAAAAAAATCTTTTAAAATATATATTTTATTATATATCATTTTACAAAATTCATATTAAAATACTATCAAAATTAATCTTTGGTTATACAATAGCTCTCAAAAGTAATCAAACATTTCCAAATTTTAATGAAATAGTGCTCCACCTTTAAGGCTGTTTTCGCAATATACACAAGAGCGTGAATTAACACGGAGCACATTTTCAGACAGAAAAAATACTTCTTTTATGAAAATTTGTGACATTGTAATTCATGCATTTGTTTATAATATAGTGCTTTTAAAATTTCAAAATATTTCATAAATAATTAGTTTTCCCTTTTAACATGTAAAGGGATAGTTCATTTAGCATTTCGGTATAATAGAAAAAATGTTTCAACTTGGATAAAAATTAGTAGTATGATAAAATAAGCGATTCTCTACAGGATATAGTGAAGCCAGAATGTAATATTAATGTTTTTGAATACTTTTATATCTAAAAAATTTTTCCGAATTCGGGTCTTATACTTTAACATTAGCCGAAAACAGCCTTAACAAAATTTGATATTTCACACTGGGAATTTTTTTTCAATAAAATAATATCTAATTCCATTCTTAACAAAACCATAAAAAATTTTTGAATACAAAGTTAAACCTTTTTTTTTTTAAAAAAAAGTAACCAATATTTATTTCACAAAAAAGATAACATTTAACAAGTAATATAATTTTTTTAAGTCAGTTCCTATTTAAGTGAACAAAGAAAAATTTTACTTTAGATACTTTTTATTAAACAATTACAATAAATAAAAATATGTATATACATATGACATAATCACAATATTAAGTGGCAAAATAGAAAGTGATTTTTCATTTTTCTTTCTACATATGGTGTTGCACTATTATTTTTTTCTGTTATTATTTATTCATTCATAAATTCCATTCTCAAAAATTATAGGCCATCTCAGGTAGGATTCGAACCCATGACATTTGGATTAGAAGTTCAATGCACTATCCATTGTGCTACAGGGACACAACGAGCGATTTTCCTTTTTATATATGGTGTTGGACTATTATTTTTGTTTGTTACTATTTATTCATTAATTAAGTTTAACTAATGAATTAATATTTGAAAAAATTGTATTAACTTCAAATGTCATCCACCACAAGTTTAATGGATGAATAGAAAGCATTTTATTAATGGTTGAATATTTGAACAATATATATATATAGGGAGATTGTGAACTAATAGTAGGAATAGAAAAAAATGGTGCACGGATAAAGCCAATAGAAGTGAAACTTCTTTGGTGACATTGGAACATAGATTATTTGTCCTAATATTCCAAACTGACCGTGTACATGTCTCAGTCACCTAATTTGCATGAAAGGTATTCGTGGCAAAATGAGTCTTTCTGATACCAAATCCAAAGTAGGAAGATGTGCTGAAATTTCTGGGCATACCAAACCATTATATTTTGATAAATTTGGTATATTTTTCCTACTTAAACTTTGTCGGCAATTGTAGTGCTTTAATATCTTCTAAATTAATTCCCGGTAAAATATTTTGTGCTCAGTAACAAGCATTCTCAAATCATCTCTAATCCATAATCTATCACAAATCGAACAACCGTGAGTGAAAGGATTACCCATGAATCACTTTTGAAAATCTTTGTGAGCATTTTTACGGGAATCATAGTTTTTGTAATGCAAGATAGAACTTATTTTCAATTCACATGCATCAGTTCCAACACACACTAGACTTGTTGAGGGCTCTGTAGTTAATGGCACAAGGTGATTCACAAAGTCCATATCAATCTGTGCTGTCATTAGAAGAGTCTCAATAGCATTTCCATCCCTTAAACTGGGCATTAAAGAGAGTATTTTCCAGTGCTTTTTTTTCCTGTGCTCGATCTTCTCTCATGTACTCTGATGGAGATTTGGCACTAGCACTTGATGAATTTGCACTATTTTTTGTCACTTTTTCGACTGGACTTGCTGCTAGTTTTTTTTTTCTTTCACAGAACTCTTTTCCTCTTTGTGCATTTGATTTAGGTATTTTGACTAGAATTAATAATAATTCAACATAAATGAAAATTAAAGAAATAAATTAGAAACTGAACACCTCGCCATATAGCTAACAATCTAAAGAAAATTTACAAAAGGCATGCTTTTGCTGCAAGAGCTATTTTGTCTACACCATAATGCTCACAATGCAACTAATACGACCGTTGATAATGTTCCCGGGTTTGGGGGAAAAGGACTCCTAATTGGAAGGTGGATAAGCTGACCAGTCGGAGACGTGGGCAATTATCCAACTTTTTCACCGCTCCCCCTTTTCCTCCTCTTGCTCTCTCCTTACCATGGCAACAATAGGGGGGGACTACTTCTGTTCGCTTTTTCACTGTTACACAAAACTGGGCAATTTTCTCATTCACTATCGAGCCCAAAAAAGTTTCACTTCAAAACTACTGCAGAACTGGAAATATTTGTAACATCTTGGTAATTAAACAATGTAGATATCTTTGAACATCAATAACAAATTTCAAATGGCAGGGCTTCACTACTCTTTTCTTGTAATTTCTGCATTAAAATCCTTTCATTCTAAACTATTTGTAATTCACTTTTTGTTTAAAGAGTTGATCTACTATAATTTCCAAGTATGTTTGACTGGCTTCTATTAGCTAAGTGAGCTGAATATAGAAATTCAGGATAATTTTAGGAAAACTCTAGAGTGCTAAAAGCTGCTTTTTCTTAGGATTATCTTGGTGAAAAATAAATCCTTTCTTACACCCAAATTGTAAAACATTTAAAAAATACAATCCAACATATACATCCAATGCTGCATTTCATTTTATTTCTTTAGTATGCCATCCAAATGAGTATGTTTTATTTGTGAATTAATTTGATATCAGTACAATATTAATTTTTCCATCAAATAAGGGTAAAATTTTGCCAAGTTAGGGCGATACATAACAAATACGATAATATTAGACTGACTGACAAAGATAAATTTAGCTCAATTCCAAAATCATACTAAAATTAGTAGTATACTGATATTAAGTTAGTGCCTTTATTTATATATCAACAAGAGCTGACATAAAATAAATTATTCTGATAAATTAAAAATAAAATTATACTAATTTCATTAAAGCACTTTGTCAACAAGCTTTAATTTCATTTAGAAAAATATATTCAACATCAAAGCATCTAGTATACAAACTAATAATGCTCATGAAAATTTTAATTCCAATAGTTTATTGAATTTTTGGTACTTATTGATTATAGGGACTATAGGTAGGTGACTATTTTCCTGGTTGTTTCAAAGCAAACATTGCCGATATTAGCCACACACAATAAGATACATTAACTACAAACGCAATGACATAAGAGAATTTGGGATAATTTCTACGTGCTGCAGTGTGTTTGATGTTATGATTCCCATAACTGATTAGTATCCAATTCTTTATTTTATCAGATATAAGAATTTTAACATCAATGTTCAATTCACATTTTCATTTAAGAAGAGATCACACACACACACAACCCAACATCTGAATCAATACCACTATTCTCAATGACACAACAGCCCATAGAGGGTCAAGACTTACTGTGCCCATCTCAGTTTTCATGACCTTGGGCAATGTGGTGCATGAATAGATATTCCGAAACCCCTAATGTTTAGTTCCCAAGCAAGCTTGGTTCTCATTTATGATACACTACCACTCAGCCACTGGGCTTCATCTGAATCAATTAACATCATAATAAATCCTTTCTTTTATAGCATATCATGCATATTAAGTTCAACTTAAGACAATATTTGACAAAAATTTCAACATTTACATATTATATCATTGACCACTTTCATCTAATCAAAAGGTGTCGCAAAATATCGTGATATGCAGTTTATTGTGGTTAACTGTTCTAGTACATGTTAAAACAAAATAATAACCATGACAGCATTTGAGAACATCTTTTTAATTGGCAATCTTTTGATTAGGCGAAATATGTTAATCGGCAATATAACATGGAAGTATTCAAACTACAAATAAAATAACTGCATAATTTCTGCAAGGAATGATTTAAGAAAGCTTATTCAAAGCTAGCTTTATTCTTAAAGGTCATTCTTGAACTGATTCAGCATTAATAAATAAATGAAACATTCTTCAAACATTTTTGTAGATAATAAAATTTTGAAGGAAAAAAACTAAAAATATCATTTTTCTCAAACTTATAATTTTTTTTTGAACTTACATACTAATATTACTACAGCCAAATAGGTGCCATGCCAATTGCACCATTTTCTACCAAAATCTAACTAATTGGTATTTTTTCATATAAAACATGCTAGAATCTTCGTTTTGATAACAAGGTACAATTCGTGTGGTGCCAATTTTGTTGGGGTGACCCGGTAAGTACCTGGGTACTTACGTATTATTGCAACAATCTCCAACAATAACCAATCTCAAGATAACTCGCCAAGTTGGCAAACCTCAATTTCACATGTGTCATATGCACTGAATTGGCAATCATGTGCTTTGTGTCATAAAATGCCACCAATAGGTTGCGATAATACATAAGTACCATTCTTTGGTATATTTCTCATTTGAATGAATTTTTTTTAGTAGATTCCTGTCATAGAGCTTAAAATATCATGACATTTTTAACAAGAATTTTTAAAAATTATTTTTCCCTCATAAAGAAGGTTTCAAGTTTCAACACTTAATTGTGATTTTTCTGATGTCCACATTTTATTTAACTTAGAAAAAACACAGCAATAATTCCTGGTAAAGACAATGTGTATTCTAAATTTTTAGTGCATTATTGTTTGGAACATGGTTTGCTTCAATGAGGAAATATTTCTAACCATTTGTTCTGTATTGTGGCATTGGCTGTAACCCAAGATTTAAGATTTTCCTTATCAATATATTTTTTAATGACAGCTCAATAAAAAAATATTTTCTGAAATATTACTATATGGGAAATTTTGAGTAATATGATCGAAGGAGTTTCGCATATCATTTCGATTAAGTTCTTGTTGAAATGCAATCCAATGAAAATGTTCAATATCATTCTATAATGTCCAATCTACTCTTCTAAATAATTTATGCAATTAATGTTAGAATATTAACAAAATTAATATAAAACTTATAAGTCATTGTCAAACCAATATCCACTATGTGCCCTTTTTAGAGATTTCGATATTTTGACTATTATGACCATTTTACCTACCAAATTTTAGTATAAAAGACTGTCATGTGACTAAGCATTATATGATAAACTATGGTTATTTAAAAAAATATTCTTTGTACATCAGACAGAATATTTTCAAATAAAAATATCTCAGTCTCAATGTCATACTTTTTGTACATAGCAGATATTTAATTGATAACAATGACATCCTGATGAAATAGCCACATGGCCATCAGAAGCCATAAATTCCCTTCCGTTTTCTCACTGTTTCCTAGCTTGTTTTGTATTCTTTTCAAAGAATACACAACACCACAGAAGATGGGATAAATTGTTAAAAATCATGACTGTCCTGCCAAAAGCAGGGCATTTTGTCACTATATAAATAGTATAATATGCAAGTACCTAAAAAAACTTAAGGAATACTTTATTTTCTTATGTAAGTGTGTGTTTATTTTCTCTCATTGAAAATCTTTCACTCAATTAAAAGAAAGTGAAAATGTATACAAAACAAAGAATAAAAAAAAAGGAAAATGATAAAATCAGTTTTTATTCAAATAGGTGAAGACACTTTGGAACAATGAAGCAAAAAGAAAAGGTTGAATATTCCCTTTTCCTTCAGAGTTTACATTAAATGAATATCCTGATTGGATATTTAACTAATTTAGCAAAAAAAAAAAAAAAAAAAAAAAAAACAGGAAATAAAACTAAAAAAACTGTTAGAAAAGATACAAAGGAACCTTTCAGCAATATCAAAACAAATTTAGAATGTTAATACATAGTTATTGTTGATGATACATACTAACGAAAAAATATATATAACCAGGAACTTTGAAAAAGCATTGGTACAGAAAACTTCATTTTGGAAGATTAATGAAATATAGAAGTGCACTGTTAATTTTAGAGCAATATTATTTGATTATAGAATACTTTATTAAAAACATTTCAGAGTAGTTGTCGGTACTTGCGTATTGGCGTCACATGAATCATGTCATTTTTTACCAAAATCTGACTTATTGGTATTTTTTCATACAAAACACAATAGAATCTGTTTTGATATGAAGGTGTGATTTACATGGTGCCAATTTTGCTGCGGTGGTGCTAATATGTAAGTACCTAGTTATAGCAGACAAGATCCCTATTTACCCCTAAATAAATTATTAGATTATTTTTTAAGCATTGTATCAGAAACAAGAATACACAAATCATAAAATTTATACAACTATAATACTGTAAATATAAAATCGAACACATTAAATTACAATTAACAGGTAAAATTTAAAGCTTTACATTTAAAAAAAATTCTTAAGAACATATTATTTTTAAAAATAAATCATTTTCTTTCAGGATTTATTTTCAGCTACATAATTTGTAAGCATCGAATGAAAACTTGGACATGTCACAACCAAAAAATATAAAAATATACATATGATAATACTAAACAATTAATTTTAAAATTTCCATGTAAAAAAATCACACAAAGAAAAGAATAAGTATTTTAAAAACATAACTAACCTACTTTTTCTTTAATATCTGTAAAACTGAAATGTATCTAATGTGCTTAGTAACAAAGCAAGCATCTTGAAAGTGAAAAGAAGAAAACATTGGGAATTGAAGAAAAAAAATTGTCTACATAATTAAGTGGTCAAGGCTACTTGGCCTTTGTACTATTGATTTAAACATAGCCTTGGCCCATAAATCCTACTTTTGAAAAGTCGATCCTGAATTTCGATAACGAATACTCAATTTAGAAAAATAGAAAGTTCTTTGATAAGCAAGAAAGTTCTGAAAAGTTCTTTCATAAGTAAAGAATGAGATACAAAGCTAACAATAATAGACCACAGTTACAGATGCAATACTATTTATTTTATAAACGATTCAATATAAAAGAACCAAATACTGCAAACATCAATTATTAAATAGCAGTTACCAATTATACTAAATCACACAATTATAAAAGAATATTTTACATACTTGACTTTCTGTTTCAGGTGCATTATTCTCAGCATCACCATTTGGAGGGGATTCTGCAGCTTCCGCCATCCAATAAATTCTAATTAACTAAAGAGTTGCCAAAGTCTTTGAATATGCTGAAAACACATCAGGTACGTTTGAATAGAAAAATGATTTTCCCTCTAAAGCCCTGCTGTTCAAAACTTTTCAAGAGCAATTGAAAGTATATCAGTTAAGATTCACACCCCTTCTCTACTCGGAATGCAATATGTCCCAGTATTTTCACACATATATATTTTCAAAGGAAATTGCTTCAAAGAGAAACTAGAGATTAAATAAATTTTCAATGGTTCTGATTAAAAAATTCATGGACGATATAAAAACAATGTTTACTACGGTGGGCTATTCATTACGCAAAGAAAAAAAAACAAAAGTGACGTCAGTTGGTTTGATTGTTTATAGTGCAAGACTTCCAGGCCATGTGAATAAAGATTAAATTTTTCATTTTATATTTAGTTATATACTTTTTTTTTTATAAAAATAGTCTAAAAAGAAATTACTTTTTTATTTTTAAAAATTTTCGATGATAATAAAAGAAATATTTTTAATACTGAAGGGTCAAAAACTTTCATATTTATAAGTTAGTTTGTATTTAAAATAAAAAAAAAACACAATAAAAATAAATCAATAAAGAAACCTGCTAAATATTATTTCCAGAGAGATCCATAAATTTTAAAACAGTTCTGGAATTAATTAAATTATTTTTTGAAAATCAATGCAGGCCATTTTTCTTTCCATTTTATAACAGTTGGGAGCGGATATATTTTGAGCTAGTTTCGTTTTAGAAACTTGTTCTGATTATTTTGAATTATAATATTAACTAAATTATGTAAAGACGTAATTAATATCACTGCTTACCCAGTTGGTAACCCATTGAATTATTTTATTGAGAAAAGTTAAAGATTATGCCTCTAATTTTTTTTAAATTAGATATTTGATGGCCCACACACTTTTAAATTAAACGAGTTCATGTTCATCACTTGAATGAAATTCTGATTTATTGTTAGCTGTAAAATGATCTTTATTTAAAATAATCTCAATCCCTAAATATTTCGGTACTTTTTATTAGCTGGACAGTAGACAAAACCCCCGAGCTTAAAAGTTTATTAAGTGTTATAAATTGTTTTACTTTAATACTTTACTAATAAATAATAAAAATAAAAGGCCGTCAGAATTTAATAATCTGGAACCCAACTACTTCAAGCAACAGTATATTTTGTTTCCGTATTCCTCCATATTTTTGTTTCGAAAATTTCATGTTTTTTTTTTTTTTTTCCCCGGATGAAAACAGCTTAGCCCCACCTTGGCAATAATTTACCAAATATCCTCAAGAAAAAATATGGTAGATAAAAGTTTTTCTTATTCTTTTATTTTATGCTCTGAGAAATTTCTACATTGACTTATTTTCGGGAACATCCATTAAAAGCTCGCCACTGAAGCGATTTTCGAGATCACATCAAGGAATCATCAATAGCATCATTAAAATTTTTTTAAAAAACCCACGTAGTCATCTTAAATATTAATTACAGCTTTGGAAAGTGTAATGGATTTCTTATCAATACTTTGCGAGTGAGGAAAATATCTATGGGAAGTATGCACTTTTCTCTCGATTTTCTAAGAATTTTATTCGCATTTCATTTATATTCTACCAAAATCCGTAGAAAAGGAATCAGGCAAATTTGTGTGTGTTATTTGTCATTACCTGAAAATTTTTTCCCATTTATTTAAACTTTTTCAACCTTTATTTCTGGTTAATTCAGTTTTTTAATGCAAAAAATGCATTTCTTTTCCGATATATCAGTAATCTAATAACCTTAATTTTGTTTTCTAATTTTTTAAGCAGATATATTATTTGTTTTTTATGTGCGTAACTCCAAGTAATCTAAAAATAATTACTAGTTTGTAGATCAATATCCGTTTTAGAGAGAAATCAAGAAACACTGCATAGTTTTTATCGGAAAAATTAGTGCAAGATTTTTTTTTCCCTCAAACGATCTCAAATTTTTTTAAACACATAACGAAAATATATAATTTAGTCTCTATCTTTGAAAAAAGAAAAAAAATTAAGGTTACATACGGAAAATTTTCAAGAAATAGGATTTTTTTTTTCTCTTAGAAGGACCAATTCCTCCCATACTCATTGTATTTTAAATTGACTTTCCACTACTTATAACAATTTTATGAATTTTATGTAGTTTTTAGTTAAAGAAATATACACTACTGACTAAGGACGTCTTAAAGCATTGGCCAACTTATCGTGGGACCAGGGCCTCGGCCGCAATGGTAGCTTCGTCTCCTACTAGACTCACTCTTACTCGAATAATTTCAACGTTCAAGTGTTATTTCCAGTTGTATTCTCCGAAAAACTCAGAAATTCGGACGGTTTCATGTCATATATGCATGTGATGACCATCGTTCAAGTACAGGCTTAGGCCTACCACCATATATCATCGCTTCTCATTCAGTCAAATGACGGCAGTCACAAGCAGGGCCGCTTTTCTGCTTAGGCACACTAGGTAAATGCCTAGGGCGCAAAAAATTGGAGGACATAAAAAGAAAAAATTAAAATCACAGCGAACGTCATGAGAGAAGCATTGATGCCCTTTAGAGAGTACAGACTGAAATTAGATTTATTATGGAAAGGGAAAAGCTTAACAGTGTTTGATGTGGCTATGCACTCAAAATGACATTACCATGGAAATTGATTACAATAATGTCATTAAGGATTTTACAATGATCAAAGCTCGGAGAAAACGTTTGTTGTACCAGTACAATGACAGTGACTCAACAAAGAATAAGGATGTCTAAAAGTAGGAAATAGTAAAGCTATAAGCGATGAAAAAGATAATGAACAAGTTTGAAACAATTCATACAATAATGTATATTCTGTACTGTAATTGTAAACAATTTTATTAATTTACTGTACTAATATACAAAAGGGTGGGTGGTTCGTGATGCCATAAGAAAAGAAATTAACATAAGTGGCCAAACCATGCCATTATCCTTTCATTACGGTTGCCAGACCAGGAAATGGCGAGTCCATAAGTAATGGATAAACGGAAACTCTCCAAACAGCAAAAACAAAGAAAGAGTAAGAGAGTTAAGAGAAAATATCCCTCCCGAACCAAAATTTGCAAGGTAAGAGCTAAAGGAGAGAGGTGCTCTGAAATGAGTGGGGCGTAACAATTTGAAGTGCCTAGGGCACAGGGGAGGTTAAAAACGGCCCTGGTCACAGGGACGTCTTAAGACTTTTTGAGGTCCCTAGGAAAAAGTAGGCCCAATCTGTGATCCTTAAAAGAAGACAGTGTATTGCATGCACTGTCAAATACTCGTACAAACGATAATCTATCTGGCCATGATAATGCCACTCTCATTTTGTCATCTACCTCGGGGGAGCCTGTAACCCCTAGAGGGCGCGTCCCCAAGTAGCGGATAGGGGAACGACTCCATTGGTTTCCAATGGGTGGTAGAAGGGAAATAAAATACCTTCCGTGGACCAACAGGTAGAAGTTCAACCTCCTGGAGGCTATGGCACCTTTTTTCCATGAATAGTGCACGGAATTTAACTGTCCCCGAATTATAACATCCACAATTGCTAGATTGGGAACTGAACACCTTAACCCTCTCAGTGGTTAGCTTCCTCCTGAAAAGTTATTCCGAAAGCGTTTACTCTTATTTTGCCATTCGCTTTAAAAATACAACAGACTTCTTTCATTTCCCCCTTTTAAAACTTGGGAGGTCGAATGGGGACAATTTTATGACTCAGTTCGGTCCCTTTGTAAAGTAAGAACCAAGAGATCAATCGTTTAAAGCTAGCGGTCAAGTTGCCTTGGGCAATCTTGTTTGAAAGTTGTAGTGAAACTGGGTCGTTTCCCCTATATGTTTAGTCACAGTAAAATTAAAACAAAATGAAGGGTGGAAAAAAGGAAATAAATAGTGTGTTAGAAGTTGTAAATAATTATATTTTCTTCAAACAAAAATTTTTCTGTCATTTTTTAAAAATTATATATATATCATTTTTTAAAATTATATATATATATATATATATATATATATATATATATATATATATATATTGGTATTGCGATTTGAACCAGAAAAAAAGCATCCTGTATTCATTTTTGAATATGAGAGTAAGAAAACGCGCTCACTTTCCTGTTTTTTAAAAAGTAATGAGGTAAAAAGAGCGAAGGCCTTATCTCTTTTCTTAAACAATAAGACAATAAATGGTGCATACGGTGATATACATACGATGATTATATTTATGAAATAAAACCGATCTTTCTCTATTCAATTATATTTTTAATTTAAAATAACATAAAAAAGATTTCAATACTTTTAATTTATTTTAATTAAAATCATATAAATGATATTTTTATGTTAACTGAATATTTTTCGGAAAAAATCTAAATTTTCATTCCTAGTGTTCTCCTTTTCGAACTTCTTGTATTAAATAAAAATTTCTTTTCTACATCGGCATTTGTGATGGACATAACACACATTCAGTCAATAATTTTTAATTTAAATGGGGGTATACTTCTTCAAATGCGCATGGCAGTACTTCTAACCATATTCTACTCAAGTTTAATTTCTTATTTTTCTGTTTCTTTTATTACAAGGAAAAATGTCACACATCGATAACTACATCTTCACACAATTCAGTCATTACAAATTCTATTGTGAGAAAAGTTCTCCCTAATTAATTTTGTCTTTCAAAACAGTACACTTAAAACAATTTTGTTCAGTGAAGTTAACCGACAGTTCCACAATATATCCATACCAAATTCTAAAAACAATTTAAACATTTGGAAATGTATCCTGTATTAAATTTTTTGAGTGTACACAAATATTTCCTGCTGTATGGAAGACATAGTATGAGATGTGTTGTGTGGTTTTGAAAGAATGCTTTCGTACGTGTAGACCATTTTTGAAAAATTAAATATCACTAAAGCTGATCATATAACTGCAAATGAGCCTTATTTTAATGTGTGCTGGTATCAAAATAAAACACTTTACAATATTAAACAGCCTATGGGTTTATATTCAATATGTAACTATTCGCAAAATGGTTTACAGCTTCTATTCAAATTGTAAACAAACTTAAATATAAATATATCTTACTGCTGTCAAAAATATTCATAATCTGTAAATATCCTATTCCTCCACTTATTTCAGTACATTTTAAAAAACTGTAGCTGAATGCAATTTTTTATATTTATAAACGAGGCATAAAAGCTCACACAGTCGTAAAAATGTCTTTATCATTTTTAAATACACTACCATAAAACGTATATGGATTGTAAGATCAGTTCTAAAATCCCAAAAGCTTTTAGAGGAGCAAAAACATGTAATTTTGAATTGATAAAATGTTTAATATAATACACAAATAAACATGTTATTAAGCAAATACATTTGAAAAATCAAACTTCCTTCTGAAATAAACGTAATTGAAAGAAAAATGTTTAATTGCAAATGAGTGGAAATACATGTTTATCTAAGGGGTATCCCCAAAGTGAGGTAATCCTCAAACTTAAAACTCAAACTCAGTGGCACAACAATCCATGAGGGCCAGGAACTACTATGTCCATCCCAATATACGTGACCATCGGGCGCTGAGGTGCATGGACAGATGTCCCGATTTGGTGGTCTGTCTGAAGAGAGACCTTCAGTGTTTAAGACCCCAAGCAAGCTTGGTACTCATATATCGACCCAACGTAGCGGGGACGAAAGGCAGAGTCGACCTTGCGCAGCCCGTCAATAGAACCCAAGACCTGTGTTGTGGAAGCACGATACACTACCACTCGACCCTATTCGGTGAAAAATAAAATTTAATGTTAGAATCTTATATAAATCCCTAATGAATGAGGGAGTCCAAACTTTTTTTTTTCATGTACACTGTTTAGACGGAAATGGTTAATTATGAACATTTCACAAGTTGCATAAATTAAAATTAACTGTTATAGTTTACATAAATTTTTAAGAGTGCAAAAAGTGTATTTTGGCTGCACGAATTAATTTTAAAAGGAATACGGTTACGAAAAAGTGGTACAAATCTATCTAAAGTATGGTTGGTTACCTTAGATATTGTCAAACACAACAAAGTATTGGGAGCCAATTCCACAATTCGTTGTTATAAAAATGTATGGAAAATTACAAGACTTAGTTTTTGCATTTGTAATTTATATATTTTTTTTCCTGAGAGATTTAAAAGCTAGAGCGGCATCCATCAAAACCACGGTTCCCTCTCTGTTTTTCCAGATCGCTCCTGACTAAGCCGGCTCTGCCATAGTAAGTGAAAATGCCGTATTTTGTTTGTCAAGATCATTTTATAGAAGACTGCATTTTTCATGTATTTTAGATGGTCGTTTTATATTTTCTACATCAATATCTTAATGTCTGAATTTAAAATTACATAAAATTCTTGACATTCGCATCAATGACCATTATAACTTTATTAGTATATGAATGTGTCATCAAACGATTACATGACTATTATTAACATATATTATTTTAACCATTTAATTAATATTAAGTATAACATAACGCACACAAATTTTCTGAACTTTAAAATAAATATTTCGAAAACTACTTCAGATATACTCAAAATTTTTCATTCCTACACTTTAGCTTCTCAGTTTTGCTTCTTTTATAAAACTTTATTGTATATTCGTCGATTTTTTTAGTATATTTTTTACTCTTAGCATGCAGTTTTCAACTGAATTGTATGAAATCTTCGAAATATATTAAAAATTACCAAAGAAGCTATATAATAAAATTTGAAATTTATATTATACTCAAAGAGTTGCTAGAACTTATGGTAAATAATTTTTAACTGCGCGATGCATTTTTTTTTCGAAATTTCAAATGGAATTTCTAACATAAAATTTTTAGCTTTATACGGTCGAGATTTCAAAAATTATCCAGATTTTAATTACTTATTCAGTTAGCCTTTAAAAAAAGATAAATGTTGAGGTATTTTGCATAAATAGATATTTTTAAAGAATAATTCGAATGTTTTTGATTAGCTCGAATTTAAAGTTGATTTTTATGTTTATTTATATGCATAAATGTCTACTGTAAATGTTTCCGTATATTTTTGATTACCATTTATTCAAACATTCAAGTTATAAAAAAATTGTTGGAAAATCTTCATTTATGTTGTCTTTGATTTAAAGTGAAGTTCAAGCACTTAAAATTCAAATATAATTCGGTGTATTTTAACAATATATAACTAGGCACTGTACGTAAACTTCCCTGAACACTTGGGCTTTGAAATCTTAAAAAAAAAAGACTAATAGATCTTAATTAGTTTTTTTTTCGTTATTATTTTTATTAAAGTCTAAGAAAATGTTTCAAATTATTTGATGAAGTTTAAATTTATTCATTTTTAGTGGTTGGAAAGTTGAAAAGATTTCAAATTTTAAAGTGTTTGGTGTTTTATTAATTTTTTTTGGCATCTTATAATGAAATAATCATGTTTCAAAAACTGAAAGCATTGATTAAGATAAGAAAAATGAAGCGAAAGAATATACTTAAAAAAGATATAATTTGTCTAACTATATAAAATAGCAGATTGCCCCGACACTCCCCAACTTGTTACAGTTTCAAATTAATATGAAACCAAAAGGGAATTGTAACATATTTTTTATGCGTTGGGACTTTTCAAAACTTTTAAAATACAAGCTCACAAACAAACACTTCCTGGGGTCTAAAGAAATTTTCCCCCGATTTTTACGATTGCTCCAGGGTCAAAACACGGGGTTCCCTGCGAGCCATAAAACTTCCTATCAGTGTCCTGCTGTGTTGCTTCCACCGTCCCTAATTATCTTTCAAGATGTTAAACCTTTAAAAGGGGGAAAGGATTTCAGAAAAGTACGGCTAATCCGCTTTTGAAAATGTTACTTGAAGGCAAAAAAAAACCCGTGCAGTGCATTTTTGAACTATCTTTACAATGACGGAATTTTCCGTGCTAACCGCTTGGAGGGTTAAGGGCATGAAGATTCACCCAGACCAGACAAGATCATATGTTCAATGCAAACACTGCCCAGATTTTCAACTCACGCCCAATCACATCTTGGAATGCCCAACCGTCGCAACAAAGTTACTAAAATTGGGAATGGTCCCTCTGAGGGACTCTTTGCAGGAACTCCTGTACAGCCCTGATGCTCCCAGAATAGCAGAGGCAGTGATCAAGACTTTCGACGGAATTTAGTGATATCTACTGCATTTATTCATGGACACGAGAACAACAACAACAACAGCGCATCTCGTCATCTACTTTTAAAAGTTTCGATCTTTTTTGCATTTTTATATATGCATAAGCATATGGCAGAAAATCCGAATTCACACAAATAAAATGAAAATTGTAACTATATTTTTACAGCTATTTTTGGCTATGGTGGAATAATCACCACTAGTTTTAATCCCAAATGAATTAATTGACTCTTAACAATGTTTTTAAATTAAATCTCGATTATTACAGAGCGAAATTAGTTCTTCCTCTTCAATCAAAGTTAATGCATATACAGATGTATTTCGTTATCACGAATAGATTACGAGCTCCATCAAATTTTTTTATGTATAAATTTGGGAAAGTAATGAGTAACTCTCTCCTCTAGAGCTGTCAAATGGTCAATAATTATTTTATAAATTGTTCATTTCTCTATAAAATGGCCAAATGATGTGGTTCCTGATTTTAAAAAAAAATTTCCCTCAGAGTATAATTAAAAAAATTGGTGGCACAGTAGTTGAGAATCACTGGTCTAGATAGACAATACCATCCTTTTTCCCCCTGTCTATGACCAGGATTTAATGTACCATTGCAAAAGCAAGTATCTCCAGGTTTTGAGCCCAAGGTAATCACAGTAACTAATGACTTGTTAACATACCGATTGTGCTTCAAATTACCTCAAATGGTACATGCGAGACCTGATCATTTTGTATAAAACTGTATTTGTTGTTATATGGTTTCTAATGCGGCAGAGTGATCCTTACTTCTATGCGCATGGTATGCCTGCATTAGTGCGACGAAGTTGGTACAATCGATGTCGACAATTGGGGAGTTGTTCCCTCCTCCACCTATTGGTGACAGATTCTCATCACTGTTGCTTGTTTACATCCGACCGATCACTGATTTCTCGGATGGGTAATCTTCATTGTTTACTGGCAACAGTTCGTCGGTCTAACAGTAAATGGCTCAAGATATGTTCATATTCTTCCTCGAGGTATACTGAAGCTACTTACGCAAAACAACTACATGAAAATACAACTCTATTATTTCAAAAGAGCATGCTGTTCTCCCTTTATGTAGCGTTTCTTAATTGAGCCCCAGAAGCTCACGATGTACACTGGCACTGAATGGTAATCATTTACATATTTAATCGTTGGACACATAGTGAAGTTTTCGCGCGCCTTGGCTGATTCCTTTATGGTGTTGCGTTTCGGATGACCAGCAATGAAATTATTACAAAAAAGAAATGTAATTATATATTCTAGTACAGTCACTAATCTTATTCCTGTTAATCTAATCTCATATCCTATTAAAAAGATAATATCTTAATCAGGACAGCGATTAAAAAATTCTAATTTAATCAAGATGATGATTTAGATTTTGCTTAGCAATTCTTGCACTCATTATCAGATAAATTGTGAACTAGGTTAAAACAACTCAAAGAGAGATTTAGAAAAGTTAGGCAATTCCTTAATCTGATGTCACAGCTTGGATAGCCTGCAGTCGGGCTTTTAATTTTATGAGAATTGTACAGTGCTAAAAGAGAGAAATGTAAATGGTAACTCAAAAGATTCCAAGAGAATTTTTTAAAATTACGAATATAAATGAACACACACGACTTTGGCTAATAGCTTCAAAATTTACAGATAGAACTACAGGTTTTTAGACAGGTAGTCAGCAAAAAGCGAATGATTACTTCTATGATTCTGAACAAGGTCTGTAAAGATCTCTCTTTTTCAGGGCATTTTCATTTTATCCATCCACTCTTAATTCCCTCTTTTAAAAATCGTATTTTAAATATAATCAAGTGATTTTGAGTTTATCAATATTGAGCTGTCATAATAGTGAGATGAAAAAAGTATTTGTAAAGTCTATAACGTTTAAATTGTTTATCTGATTTTTATGTGATGCCATCTGATAATTTAAAAAGAATTTTATGACATGTATACAAGGGTGTTTAAATGCAAAGGAACGAAATGACATTGTGGATATAAATGAAGATTTATTCAAAGTATACATCATAGGCTTGAGCACAACAATCCCATAGATCAATGTTCCCCAACCTTTTTATCGCCGCGGACCGGTCAACGTTTGTTAATTTTACCGTGGCACGCTGGGGGAGGAGGACGTTGATTGTTTATATTTTAAACCGTTTTGATTCAATAATTTTAATGTAATTGTATTTAATCGTGACTTCTCGATAAAATATATAACTGCACCAAAAATGAATATAAAGTGATTTAACAAGGAATATAAAGTGATTTTTTCATAGAAAATAGCCCAATCCCAAGAAAAATATACCACAGTCAATAAAAGGGAAATAATTTAATGTTTCTTGTGCGGACCGGTAGTATTTGATCCACGGACCGGGGGTTGGAGACCACTTCCATAGATAAACGCGCTGAAGGATTCCTTGTCCCCAGAATTACTATGGTCGTGACTTGACCCAATCCTTCACGTCAGCCGTGAGTTCGTAGTGTGAGTTTTTAAGTGCTTCCTTTTCAGATATTTTTTAACATATATGGGTTGTAGAGTAGATGGTCAAGCTGCTCGAGCTTGGCCAGTTCCATATTGTGATCCTGGAGACGTGTGGACGCGAATTATCATGGAAAAGAATCACACACTCCTTGACCAGCCCCAGTCTTTTGTTCTTGATGATCCTGCGTTGGATTCGTACTGTCTTACGATACACATCAGAGTTAATTGCTTTTCTGTGCTCGAGGAATTTAACAAGTAGCCGACCTTGAATGTCGAAAAAGATGGTGAGAAAATAGGACTCCATGGTGACTGCCCGGCTTTGAACTTTTTACGGGAGGTGACAACGCATGCTTCCACTGCATGTTGTCCCACTTTTTCTCTGACTCGTAGTGATGGTACAAGCTCTCATCACCTGTGATGATCAACTTCATGAAAGCGAGGTCTTCATGATACTGAAACAGATGTTTTCTTTTTGCTGGTAGGTGAACTGCTTTTGAACCCACTGCATACGTACCTTCGGATAACGCAATTGTTGTGAACAATTGTCTACACTGTTCCAACGCCGACATTAGCTTCACCGCATCAACATTCGCAGTATGACACGCTGATCACTTCTCACTAGGTCGTCCACTTTGTCGATGAGAATGGTCGTGATGACCGTGTTTTCCGGTCTTGGTCTCGGGTCATCAATCAAACTCTCACGGTCTGTACGAAAACGAGCACTCCATTTCCTACTGACTTGTCGGACAGCCTTCCCCGTATTCGGTCACCATCCGGCGATGAATAGCGACAGGTTTAAGCTGTCAGAAATCGGATAACGTCTCGATGCTTCTCAATCGTCGAATTTTGAAAGGTGAACACCATCACGTCTTCACACACATTGTCGCGTCAATTGGACCATGCTGTTTATAATTGCCTCTGTTCTCTCCTGTGCATACTGACACCCGTGCTTTTTTCGATCCCCACTGGAGATTCCTTTCGCATCCCTAGATATCTCGCTATATACCCCCATAACGGTATAGGCAAATATTTTAACTGTTACGTTGTTACGACGTTTCTTATCTTTTTGTTTGTACACCTCCTGTATAAAAAAAAAGTAGAATAGTAATCATAAGAGGGAAAAGGAAAGTGTGACACTAATCAAAAAGATCTTTGACGGCAGCTATTGGCCATGGCTTGAAGGATTTGAACGCCAAACTTGCTGGTGCACAAACATAGGCCTATCTGCGTGTTAGATAATTAGAAGGGGAAGAATTTCCTTCCATGTACAGTATTAGGCACTTTAACTCCTGTCATTGCTAGTTGCGATTCGCAGGGGGAAAAAATGGTCACCTTAACCAAAAGAAGAAAGTCGAAAGGGAATTTTTCCTGTACGATACTATTTGAGGAAGGCTGTTTTTTTCGTTTTTTTTTTGCCATTACTGCAACTTATAGCATCCTTATTGAACTAAACATAATTTAGGACATCTTTTTTCACAGAGATCATGGGCAGTCTCCAATTGAGATGGATAGTCTATTTCACGCAAGTGCTGAAATCTTTTTGCATCACTCAGGTTGTGATTCCTTAGGTTTTAGTTACTCTATGAATGCACATTAAACCAATAGCGCCATATATGGAGGCTGTGCTGCCATTCATCTTGTTTACGTTTTCCGCGTCACCGCCTCAGTGAAACCTTTGGTGATCGTGTAGATGGCGTTTAGGAAGGAAAGTGATTTGACATGGACATGGAAATGCCGCTTGAGAATAAGGCGATCCATTAACTGCAATTACTAATTCTGAAAATATTTAACAAGTAAACCTTGAAACTTTTTCACTTCTAATTTATACCTGAACAGAGATTTTCATCTTTCACCTCTATGAAACCAAATATTAGTAATGTAACGTATTGAGGGAAAAGTAGAGTATCGTGAGACTAATAATAAATTAGAGTTTAAAAAAACTAAAAAACATCCTTTTATAGTTAATCGAACTAAGTTGTAACTTAATCGTTAAATCGCCAAATCTGGAATTAGTCGCCAGATGCGGGATAGGATCTAAAAATGGGACATCGTTAGTCCTGATAATCCTGATCAGGACAATGGAACAGAATTAGAAAATTATTGTAATGTCATCGGTTCTGGACAAGTGAGCAAAATTTCGAATGAATTCGACCCTTCAATGTGGGTAAAAATTGAGTTCAAAGATTCCGTTACATACAAGTGAAACTTATAAAAGAGTGTTAAAAAGGAATGAGCTAAACCCATGTGACTCCATAGTCACATGATGAATACAATCACATGTTTCCAGCCAATCAGTTCATGAGCTTCGTTGTTGCCAACGTTTGCTTTTTACAGAAACTTCTTTTTAAGGTATCCAACTACGTTTGGAACCGTGATTTTAAAAAAGCGCATAAATGGTAATTTTCGAGATATTTAGTGTCACTTAGATTAGAATACATGCATAAAATTGTTTTAAGGACATTTTGACAAAAAAAGTTATTTAAATACAATATCTCGGCAAAAAAATTAACTTAGAATAATCTTTTTTTCAAAATTTCTCCTTTTCTGAAAAAAGCTTCTATTATATTAATATTTTGCCTGTATATGACTCAGACCTCTGTACAGAGGCTCAACTATGATTTTTGAAAAATTCACATTATTTTCAGAGTTACAACCCATTGAAATAATTATCGGGCGCTTTTTTCTTAAAATTTCTCCCCTCTGTTGTCGTAAAACATGGATAAACCAACTTCTAAGTTATATATTTCAAAAATTCTAGTTGATTGACTGAATATTAACGTCGCACTGGTTAGCTACACGAGGGCTTTTTGGCGACGGACCACGCAATTTTGAACCATGGTCAAGTGACGTGGACGACACCTGGCTGGCACCCCCTCTCCTAACTACCACATCACACCAACGAGAGGACGTTTCAGCTCTCGACAGATTTAACGTGGATCGCTGCCCTACACGGTGGGTCTTTAGTGGTATTGGGCTCGAACTCGTGACAAGGCAAGCCACGGTCCGATACCTATACCACTCGGCTACCGCGGAAAATTCTAGTTGAGCCTCTGTATAGAGGCCTGAGCTATATACAGGCAAAATATTATTATAATAGAAGCATTTTTCACAAAAAGGGGAACATTTTGAAAATGTGTCGTTCTTTGTTCCTTTTTTGTCAAAGCATTGTACTTAAATATAATATTCTTAAAACAATTTTATATACATTTTCTGATCTAAGTGACACTAAATATAAAAATTATCCATCTATACGCTTTTGCAAAATCCCGTTTCCGAACGTAGTCGGATACCTTAAGAAGTACATATTTGTCAACAATAATAATTCATATAGGTGAACACATCACATACATATTATTTTTTTACATCAAGTGTAATGTAAGAATTTAATTTTTTTATTTTGAGAAACTTTTTGAAGCATTTTAATGCTGGAACATCTTTAGCCAATTATCAAATTTAAAATTGTTTCTAAATTTAACAAGTAGAACAGCAGGAACAAGACTAATGGCTGCTTTGAATTCAATGGAAAACACATGATTGCATTTATCGTGTTACCATTATGAACTTAGTCCATTAATTTGATTAAAATATTTATTGTAATGTATATAGCTATTATTTCTAAAATTTGCTAATATATAACTATAAGTACTTGGACCGTTAGGAACCTACATACGTCTGCTTTTCTTTGCGGAACTATCTAATCTCTCTATAAGAATGGACATCCCTCTTGGTGGCGCTTCATTTTATCTTTTCCAAAGCGCCAATTGACATTTGACTTCAATGTGACGTGAAAAGGTATGAGATTTAAGGTGATTGATATGACATAATAACGCCAGATGAAAAGAATTTCGTGAAAATTTTATGATTTTTTAATGTCAATTGAAGTTCCAATTGACATTCGACTTCAATGTGACGTGAAGAGGTATGAGATTTATTGAGGGAATGTCAAGTGAAACGTTTCTGCGATTCTTTACGAGACCATTCCATTCTTTCCAGAATAGTAATTCCCAAACTAACTGCGCTCATAAATTCCCTTTTATACAAAAATTAGCCTTGAACCCCCTAGTGAAATAACTCTATAGTTCAATGCGGTGGCGTTAAGGGGAATATTAGGGCCCTCCTGCAAAGTCAGGTTTCAGGCCCCAAGCCAGATCTTACAAAGGATGCAAAACGTGTACAAGAGGTAGAGCGGTACAAGCACTAAGTGCGCATTAAAATTTTTATTTAACTATAACGAAGGGAAATACTTATATTTTACACTGTCTATTTCTTATTTTAATAAATATGTAAATCAGTTGTAATCAGGAAAAAACAACCAACCAAATAATTGCAAGGAATTTAAATTTCTTTAGATAGGGAGGATGAGAACAATTATTCTTTTGATCTAGGGTGCAGGATTGGGTAAACTTGAGGAAGGAACCAAAAGAATGATCGACATATGCGACAAGGATCAGTAAATGGTTTGAGAATATAGATTTCTATTTCATAATAGATTATGAAATTAAAATCTAATTTCGGGATGCATAGACTCTTCACAATATCAATCTATGCTATTTGGTCACCAGAGATTGCATGGGTTTTTATTAGGTGCAGTTAACTGGATATTTCAATAGGACACTGTTTCTTGCCATATATCTAAATCCAAACAGGAATGTTTTAAAAAGAAAATTTCTTTTTCTTTCTTGTCATGGTTAACTCGAAGTCCATTTTGAAACCGTATCGAAAACTTTTGAGGTATATTATGTCCCTAAGTTTATACTACTAATAAACAATTTTTAACCTCCAATGAATCGTAAATATCCATTGTGAAACATAGATCAATATTTCTGAAATTGATCTTAACCGCTTGGTCATTTCAGCGAAAAACAGGGTGGTTGAGGGTATCAGGAAAAATAAAGGGCAAATGCCATTAATTTTAATAATTTGTTTTTAGACGAGCACTCGTATAATTTGTTATGTTTATTTTTCATTCATTTCTGTAATATAATTTGATAACACAGCTTATTACACATTATTCACAATGTTTGAAATCTATATATACTAAAGATGTTGTCGTTTAATATTTCAAATGTTTAAACTATATATATATATATATATATATATATATATATATATATTATATATATATATAATTAGAGCCTCTAATTATTCCATTATTTCCAATATTTAGGTGGTCTTATAATAATTGAACGGGAAATATTTCATTGAAATACATACAAACTATGAATTTTTAAATTTTAAATGAAAACATGGATGAACATTTAAATTCCGCTTACTAATGACTTTTAATTTATCAACAAAGAGTTAATCTCATAGAATTTCTGTTAACTTTCAAAATTAAAAGTACTACAGTTATGTTATAAAACGTGTTTGGTTTGTTATAAAATGTGTTTTTAAGTTGCAATCACTTATGCTTTTTCTTTCTTTTTCTTTTTAAATGTATTTTGAATCTATCTGAATGATGCTCCGTAGGTATTCAAATCTTTTTAAAATATGAAATTCAGAAGACAAAAATCGAAATAGAAAGTTTTATTGTTTCACCCTACTAGATACGCTTCATTACATTCAAATAAATACAGTACCTTAGATCTGAGGAAGAAAGTAGACATTAAAATAGGATTAAGAAAATAATAATCATGAGAAATAAGAAAATGACTGATAGATAGTATCTTCAAAGCCTCATTCTAACTTGTATATCTCATTTCAAATGAAAAAAAAACGTGCATGTAAATGATAATGAAAAAATAACACAGAATCAAAGCGAAATAGCACGAAATTCTCAAGAAAATTTAAAGGAAGATGCGCACACACAATCAGATTGAAACCAATTTAAATTTTATTCTTAGAGATAAAAGATATTAAATTTGAATAAATAGTATAGTCTCTTAATTTGAAGTGGAAAATTAAAAATTTTGAAGATAGACGGAAGAAGATGTCGAAATAACTCATATACCTTTGATCCCTTCGAAATGCTCATTTTCATTTTAAATAAAATGAAGTAATTGGGAAAATATGTGACCTTATTTTTTAATTTATAAAATTTCCTTAATTTTTAACTTATTTATAGTAATTTCCCAAGTATTATTTTTAATTTATGCTTTGCAGCTACGCAGTTCTAAGTTTAAAAGATAAACTAGATTAGAGCAAAGGTTAACAAACTTTTTGTCTTATGGACAAAAAGCCATGCCATGTTTTTGGTTTGGGGCAGACCCCTGCTTATACCTAATCCTGAAGTTTTTCTAATTTATCAACTAAAATGTCTTTTTGACAGCTGGTATAGAGCTGCTTACTTTGAAAGATCTAAATTTGTAACTGTAGTGAAGTCCAGAGTTTAAAAAACTTTAGAAACACCTATTAATTCAAATTTAATTAATACATAAAATAATTGATCAACAAACAAGTGTTTATATTGGAAATTTAATTAATACATAAAATAATTGATCAACAAACAAGTGTTTATATTGGAAGGGATGAAGCTGGTGCTTCTCAATAACAAATTTTCAACATTTAGCATCAAACTTATCAGGTTTAACCCTAAAACTCCTAGGCTAATAACATCCAATCTTTTTCTTTCTTCTTTTATTTTGGAGCTTGGTAACAGCGCTGAAACTCCTTCTCACTAGGAAAAGCAATTAAAATCTTTCTCATAATATTCCATATTTTAGGATAAATAACAGGTATGTCTTTTTAAGGCCAAAATTACTGACATGCGTTTCTAAACTTTACTTTAAAATCTCCGTTACTGCCTATTATGTTCAGTTCCTCAAGTAATATGACATTTTTTTTCAATGTGATCATATACATTAATTGCCTACTGTGGTAATTACCATAGTCAAAGCATTCTCAAACCTAGTTTCAAAATCTCAATAAAGGGCATTTAAATGTTGAACGCCAGTTAAAACGTCATTTTCCTGGCAGATTGTCTGTGACGAATAGAGAAGATGAAAAATTTCGTGACGGCCAATATTATACTACTTTAGCTTAATTCTGGAAAGAAACTTTGGAATGATGGCCCCTGTTTTAAAAAAAAATTATGGTGTTTCCTTGTAAGTGCAATTTAACCTCATTAAATTAAGTAAATAAATCTGTTTAATAGGTAAAATCTGGTTTCCATTTGATTAATTCTTCTTTTAAAAGAAGAATTAATCCCGATTTGTGGTTTCGATCTTACGATTCTTTCTTTCACGATCTTATGATTAGTCACGATTTGGTTTCGTGACAGCCACTGTTGTAGACTCCCATTTACACCCCCCCCTTTTTTGCTGACGTAGACCCCTTGCAGGTACTCACAGACCCCTGGGGCTCGTCAATATTGACCACTTTGGAATCACTGGACAAGAGTATTACTTTAACCTCAAGATGTATGTACTAACAAACTGGCATAAACAGGACGACATCATAAGATAATGCATATAATAACATACTAGAGATTTGACACCTATTAGAACATTTTCTGATTAATATAAAAAATTTTTTCACAGAAAACCCAAGCTGAATAAACTTGTGCCGAGGTAAATCAGTAATTTGCATAGATTTTCTTACTTATATTTACAACATAAACAGTGCCATTAAAACTACATTTTAAATTTGCAACTCATGTGTTCTTTAATAGGAGAAAAATTATGTTTTATATATTATTTATGATGTTGATCATCATATCTTTTCTGCATCGAAAGCGATATTTGCTGAAAAGAAATTCGTAACAAGAAAACATCGAGGAAGATGGCACCACTTTGTAGACCAATCGTAGATTTCTAATTTACTATCGAATGAATCTAAAGGAGGGGGAAATATTTAAAAAGAACAAGGAAAGTGGAATTATGTTGTTAAGTTCTACCACACGAGCTGTTCAAGGAATAAAAAATACATCTTGGAGATATAAAACTACACTTAAGTGCCACTGAATTAAGGATATCTATCTAGTAACGAGTTGAGCCTCCTCTGGTCTTGATAACGGCTGCCACACGACAAGGCATAGATTCAACAATTTTCTGGAAACGTTCCACGGGAATTACTTGCCAAGTATTGGCTAAAGCTGTCCATACTTCAGTAAGGTTCGTCGGTGCTGTATGATGGCCTTTCACGCCTTGTTCCAAAACATCCCAAAGATGCTCAATAAGATTTAAAGCTGGGCTTCTAGGTGGACAATTTATGACAGAAAAGTCAGAGGAATACTCATCCAACCAGCTAGAAGCTAACTGGGACTTGTGAGAGGTTCCGTTGTCTTTCTGGAAAACTCCATTACCGAGCGGATAACAGAACAGCATAAACGGAAGGAGGTGATCACCCAGCAACTCTACGTACCGAATTGCATTGAGGGAGAGTGCTACACGCACCAAATATTCCAAACAGTGCCTCAGAAAAACACTCCAGACCGTGATTGAGCCGCCATGCCCTAGTATAGTTCCAACTTGGCATACAGGATCCATATCTTTGTGAGCTTGACGCCATATTCTCAGCCTCCCGTCGGCGTTAAGTAATTGAAATCAAGACTCATCACTCTATGCTACTCGTTTCCAGTCCTTTATACTCCAGTCTCTGTGCTCTTTGCCCTGGCAAGACGAGCAGCCCGATGGTGAGCATTGAACAATGGTACTCTCGTAGGCCGACGGCTTTCGAAACCTATACGGTGATGCAAGCGTTGCCCAGTCTGTTTACTAACTGTAAGACTGGCACCGTCATTCAACTGAGTGGTAATTTGAGTTATATTTGGCAATACGCCTGATTATATTTACAATATGCCTGAGACCTCCCTCGCCACGCATTGTCAAGGCTAATTGTCCTTTGCAGTTTGCCCGATCGCTAGTTATTTGTCAACCAACCATGTATTCTTGGTATACTCTTGACACTGTCGACCTTAAAAATTCTAGCTGTCTGACGATTTCGGAAATTGAATGACCCATGCGACGCATACCTACAATTTATTCGCTATCGGCGTCTTAATCAGGCAGTTTACCCATACTGGCAATTTAAACAACTAATTCAGAACAGAATCTACGGAAAATTGTGCGGGAATCTAGGTTTCAAAGAACCTTTAATCCCGTATCTGGCAAAAGTCTATTTAGTGACATGGCTTCTCGTTTGGTTTTCATGCTTGAGGTGTGAAACATTGCTATTGGACGAGCGGCGGCGGGCCGGTGCTTCGAGGCTTGGATCTTGACATCTCGAAAGATTTTTTGCAGAGAGGAGTTGAGTGGAGAGCGAGTCTTCCTATTGGCTGCTGAGTAGTGAGGATAATGGATGCCTATGTGGGGGTGTGAGTAGTGTTGTGACGTAATGTCCAGTAGGGGCGAAAAAGTTACGGTCGAAAAAAGCAACTGGGTGATTTGGGAGGCGGCCACACTCCTTCGCATTGACCGCTCCCAGGGCCACTGCAGTTTAAACTTAAGTATGGCGAGCGCTTAGTGCACTCAGTGCAATTTGTGCTTCGGCCATGAGACAAAAGAGGAAACAAATACAAAAAGAGGAAAATAAATAAAGACATTAATGGAAACAAATTTAAAAGTACTACATAAAATGATTTTAGTATTAGATTAAGTGCTAGGGAGGATTATACGAGTCCAGGTGAATACTCCTGGGTCGCTTGCATGTTATTATTATCTGAAATATTGAGAGAATTAAAGAAACTTTTAGCTAAGTTTTGGAAGGGAGTTTTAAAAGAAGATATTTTTAAGGCATTACGAATTTAGTCGTTTCTCATGTTGTGACGAATATGTACGGAACCTTTCCACTAATCTTCTTAGGCGTCTTTTTGGGGAATATAAATTCGCGTTTATTTCCAATCAACTCCAAAAAGATGAACGGGATATTTAAATTAGATAAGGTATTTAAGTCGAGCGTTGCGAGATAGCAAGAGAGTTGATGGAAGGCTATTGAGCCAGCAACTTTAAACGTATTTAAGGAGATTAGATTCGTCAAGACGTCGTGCTGCTAGACGTACCAGAAAGCTGATATAAGCCAGCGGTAAATATAATTTACGTACGCTTAAAATAAGCGCCAGTTTAAGCAACTTAGTTAAAGTTAATGAAAGTTAAGAATTCGAGTACGTGTATTTCTCGGATCTCCTATTTCGGTAAACCTTACTTGAGCTTGAGCTTAATTATTAATTAATTGCATTCTTAGTAATTTAATTTAATATAAAGGCAAATCCCTTTAAGTGACGTAACATAATATTATTATGTTATCAGAGATTTTTTTGAGAAAATTATAATAATAAATATTATTATTATTCAAAATGGTTCTTAGTGGTTCTTTGTCTCAAATTAATTTTGATGTTCAAGGTGAGACCCAGGGGGGTCTTCACAGTGGCGCCCAACGAGTAAATCCCGAGTTTAGAGTCGGATCTAATTTTCGAATAATCCCTGAGCAGTATTTTTCGGGGGTGGAGAATGTGGTTGAATTCTTGGAAATTATAGATAATAACTTAACATATTACGAGATACCCGCACAACTCGCTTGTGCATATTTAAATATTTAAAGGGTCATCTCGCAGGACGGGCACTAGATTGGTTTGAGGTTCTAGGTTATAGGGTTGTTGAAGACAAGGCGACGGATTACGCGCACTTAAAGCAAGCGTTGTTAGAACAATTCCCCGTGGTTAGAAATACGTCGGAACTATAAACGCGTTTCTATTCATCATCTCAAAAGCATAACCAAAAACCGTCTGATTTTGTGTATGATTTGTTGAAGATTCACAAAATCTTAAACTCGAAATGACGGAGGAAATATTGATCGATCATGTTATTAGTAGGTTAGAACCTCAGATTTTAGATTATGTAGAGGTTAGGCATCCGCAAACCACATCTAACCTCCTGCAAATTATTGATAAGTATGAGGAAAAGTTTCTAAATAGAAAGATCAGAGGTTCGAGTTGGGAATCCCGAGATATAAAACCAAACGAGAACAATCGTTTCCCTAACAGGAATTGACAGGTAAATTGGAGGGAAACGAGAGGTAACAATAGATACGCGGACAATAGGAGAGAGTTCAATAGATTTGAGAGTCAAGGTGTTGCGAATAATCGGAGATTCGATGGTCGACGCCGAGGGGGTCAATCGGATCATCGATTTCACAATCAAGGCGGTCGACAAGGTGGTTCGAGGAATAGTGCTTTCAGGGGTCAGAATGATCGAAACAGATATTTAAATTTTTAAGCGATCGATGCGAGTATGGGGGTGATCGATCGCGATGTACGGAAAATCCTCCAGATACAGAACACCAAACTATTAGGGTATCCTCATTACGAATGACTCCAGTAGATTTACCGTATGTCCCTATTCTTTTAAATGAGACATTTATTACAGCCCTTTAGGAAAAGGGGGTGGAGAAATCTTTCATATCAGAAGAGGTCTAACGCAAATATTTTCGATTCGACCTCGTCAAAAGACGAAAGATAGAGTAGTGACGGCCCAGGGAGCCCCGTGTTGTCACTTAGGTCGGGTCAAATTACAGATTCGGATCCGAGAATTCCAGAAAACTTGGGAATTTCACATTCTTAACAATATGCAGTACCAATGCATTTTAGGCATTGATTTTATGAAAGAGTCCAAATTAACTTTAGATTTCGACCAGAAATCGCTGATCATTCCAGATAACCAAATTAAGCAGTTGCAGAAAATGGAAAAGCCGATCGAAATTAATCTATCAGATACAAAGCTCGGTGAAGGGCAAAAGCAAAAATTAAGGAATTTATTTTATGGTTTTAAAGGGCTATTTTCAGATCAGCAGGGTTGACTCATGTTTTATACCATGAAATCGATACTGGGGATAAGGGACCGGTAGTGTCGAGACCCAACAGATATGACAGGGTCAAACAAGGAATAATCGATTATCACATTGAGAAATGTTGCAAGAGGGTACGATCCGTCCTATTCAATCCCCATACGCGTCACCAGTAGTTTAAACGCGCAAGAATAATGGCTTTCCTCCGGATTCTCCTGAGGCGTATCGATTCGCGATTGATTATCGCAAACTTAATGCAATTACTAAATACCCCCGACAGTGACGCACACAAGGGGGTCCTGGGGTTCCGACCTCCCCCAAAGCCCTTGATTTTTTTCCCCGATTGATTATAATTCTAAGTATATAGTACGTAAAATTTAATTAATTACTTGCTAATAATGATTAATTTTATTAATTAATGCTAATTATTTATTCAAAAACTAGTTTTTTACTGTGTTTTGTTACCGAAAATCGACAAAATTAAAAGGAGCATGATACAAGAATGGTTAACTTTCGACCCCGGATCCCCCCCTTGAAAAATTCCTGTGTGCGCCACTGACCCCCGATATCCATTACCGGTGATTGATGATCTAATCACAAACATTCCGCATGCCAGCGAGATGTTCACGTTGGAATTAAAAAGTGGTTATTTTCAATTGGCGATTAGTCCAAAAGATATCGAGAAAACCGCATTTATAACCCGCAATGGTGCATTTGCATTCCTCAGAATGCCTTTCAGCCTTTCAGGGGCAGCGCCAAATTTCCAAAAGGCCATTGATATAATATTAAAACCTGTTATTGGGCGTTTCGTGTCGGTTTATATGGATGATGTTATTATCAAATCTTCATCGTTTAATGAATACTTAGATCATTTGAATCAGGTATTTACATTGTTGAGAGACGCAGGGCTAACACTAAATAAGGAAAAATGGCACTTCGCACGTGCCAAATTGAAGTATTTAGGTCTCGTAATTAGTAAGGAAGGGATCGAAACAGACAATAGTAAAGTGAAGCAATCACAGAAATGAAACCTCCTAAAAATAGCAAGGAAGTGTCGAAGTTTTTAGGGATGGCGGGGTGGTATCAGAAGTTTATACCCAAATATATGTGAACCATTATATCGGTTAAAGAAAAAGGGGGCTAAATTTAGTTGGTCGACAGAAGCACAGGATTCTTTTGATAAGATAAAACGAGCATTAACAGAGGCACCAGTTTTACAGTTGCCGAATTTTACAGAACAGTTTAACTTATTTACTGATGCTGGTGGGGTCGGAATTGGTGCTGTGCTTAATCAAAACCACAGACTTATTGCATTCGCGTCTAGAACACTCAATAAAGCGGAACGAAACTATACTGTTACTGAACACGAATGTTTGGCGGTGATAAGGGCATTAAATAAGTTTAAAACTTATTTCGGATCCCTGCCGGTGAAGGTAATCACAGATCACGCGGCATTAACAAAGCTAACGAATGGGAAAAACTTATCTAGTCGAATGATTAGATGGGCACTCAAGTTATCCGAGTTCAACATGGAATGGGAGCATCGACCGGGGGTCCAAAACGTTGTCGCGAACGTATTGTCTAGGAATACAGTAGGCAATCTGGATGGATCACAAATTTCGTGCGCAGCTCTTCGAGCCCTCGCCTTAAACTCCCGAGAACAATTCATTCGAGAGCAAAGGGAAGATCCTGAGTTAGGACACATCTATCGTTATTTAGAAAATCTGGACGATGGTTCCGTTAATGCGACTGTATGCGAGGGTTGGTCCCAGGATTTCAAAATTGTCGACGGTCTACTCTTTTACGCGAAATATTTTACAACTCTTGGAGAACTAAGAGTGTATATTCCTAAATCGCTTCGCGAAACACTAATGAAAGAATTTCATGATCTGCCATTAGCAGGCCATCTAGGAAAAAGGAAGACCTATTTAAAATTACGCGACACATGTTATTTGCCATATATGAGGAAATATATATTTGAATATTTATCAACCTGTGACCGGTGTCAAAAATTTAATTACAAAAACGCGCTACCAGCTGGTCGTTTAATTCCGATAGTATCGAATTGCCCCTATGAAATTGTAACGTTAGACCTATTAGGCCCCTACCCCGCATCACGACCCGAAATATATAGATTTTTATTAGTAATAACTGATCACTTCACTAAGTGGAGTGAGCTTATTCCTTTACGAAAAGCTTCGGCCCAGGCCATAGCTAACGCCCTTTTTGAGAATTATATTTCACGTTGCGGAGCTCCGATTTCTTTAATTAGTGATAACGGCCCCCAATTTATATCAGAGGTATTTGAACACTTGTCACAGGTTGGACATAAAACATATGAAAACGGAAACATACAGGCCGTAGACGAATTTAACGGAAAGAGTTAATCACAATTTAGTCCAGATGATAGCCTGTTTTGTAAAAGAAAATCACGAAAACTGGGACCGATTTCTTCATGAGTTCGCTTTCACGCTGCGCACTTCAGTGAACGAGACAACAAATAAAACTCCGGCTGAATTATTCTTAGGTAGAAAAATTATAACATCTTTTAGCAAATTAATAAATGTCACAGAGGGTGCTGAATATGTAGGAAGAAACATTGAGAAATTATTCGAT
The DNA here is from genome assembly GCA_019973935.1 of Trichonephila clavipes. NCBI lineage: Eukaryota > Metazoa > Arthropoda > Arachnida > Araneae > Nephilidae > Trichonephila > Trichonephila clavipes. The sequence continues at coordinate 15,702 of BMAU01000239.1, read as the reverse complement.
GAAGCAAGGCAGAATATGCGGAAACAACACAAAAATTGGGGAAAATATTATAATCGGAAAAGGAGGGAAGTTAGCATCAAAGTAAATGATTTGGTGTTGGTACAAACTCATTTTATAAGTGCTGCGGGTAGGAGAGTGGTTGGAAAGTTTTTGCCTAAGTTTGAAGGGCCATAAAGAGTGTTGGAGGTTCGGAATAACAATTTAATTATTTGGAAGAAGGGTAAAAGGGTAACAGTTAATATCGACCAGGTGCGAGTGTACCGTCCACGACAATACGACACGATTAGTTCGGACAATCATCTTGAGACACTATATGAAGGACAGAGGTCGAGTAATAGGTCAAGTAGATCGCAACCAGGAAAATTCAAAGGATCTAGGAAAACCTCGAGTGAGGTTTTTTTCCTATTCGTAAATCAAATAAGGGTAATGCCGGATGGGAGGATCCGAGATTGAAACATAAAATAGGGTCAAATGGATCAAGGGACAGGAAGGATTTAAAGAGGTCCAAAATTTGCAGGGGTCCGAACATAGGGACCAGAAAAGACCAACCCCTGAGCCAAAACAGGGGATAAAGAGAGCAATTCTGTCCTCGGTTCCATCTCGAAATTATAAATATAGAAGACCTAATAACCCCTCCCAGGGATCACAGTCCATTGCAGGTCCCTCACATCTAAAAAATGCCAGGCAGGGCAAGCTACCTACAGAAGGGAGCAAGCATGACATGACCGGACAATACGACAAGGCCCGAGAGACCAGGACAACTACCAGCGGAACCAACAGGGCAGCTGAGAGGAGACCAGTCCGGTCTAAACAAGCGACAGCAGTGAGACCTTGTCCATACTACCTGCGCAGCCGTGTAAAGCATCCCGAAGGAGTTCCAGAGGATCGGAGTAGGATAGGAATTGAAATTATCCCACAGAACAACATCAGGAGAAGGAGCCTCAATATGGAAGCCTTAGACGGAGATCCAGTGGATAGGAGCGAATAAAGGACAAAGAAAAATATCAGGGTTGTATCGTTTCTTTTCTCCTTTCGAACAAGTGGTCGGAAGAATTATTGCAATGAAGCAAGTCACGGGCGGATTTTTAATTTAAGAAGCCAAGCAAAAGTAGACACTACAATGAGTGTGTTTTTTCTTGATGAGAAAAATCAGTTTTTGTATTATTATTTTTTGTATAAATATGGAGAAAACATTTGTAAGAATGCATTTGTTTACTTCTATGTATGACTTCGCTAAGATGCGACAGTTCCTTTGGTTGTTTGTTTTATTGTTTTTTGAAAAATGTTTGAAATTGTATGTATATATATGTGTATATTTTATTTCATATCTGGTGACTTGGGACGCGGCGTAATTAGGTAGAGCCAACATTTAATACTAACAAGCGCAGCATGTATGGAATGGGAATGTTAAGGAACCAGATGCTTCAATTTATGTATATGAAAATGTTCTGTAAAAAATGAAGGAATCTGTATATACTATAGATATTTGTTTTTTCACACAAAGAAATTCTCATTTCAGGGTAGCTGACCCTGAGCATTGTATAGTGAACAAAGAATCAAGATGCAAGTCCGAATATGTTTGTATAATATATAATTAGATGTATAAGTAGTTAAGTAAACCACGCAGGCAGGTTTTTTACCATTTCGGTGGTTTTTCCCTCGCCTCAGAGCCAAATGGGCGTGGTGTAGGGAAATTTAATTCTGTAAATATTGCGTCCTTTAAAGTGTAGTTTTAGGTCGTAATTTTTTTTTTCTTTCCCTTAAGGAAGCAGAATTTTTATAGTATCCGATTGGTAGATATATATTAAAGTCGTCGGGACTATAAATGAAGTTTAGGAATTGGTCACGTAATTTATTTTCAGGCCGTTTGTGACCTTCGAATAAATCCCGTTTCCTTTTTGGAGGGGATTGTGACGAATCTGTACGGAACCTTTCCACTTATCTTCTTAGGCGTCTTTTTGGGGAATATAAATTTGCGTTTATTTCCTATCAACTCCAAAAAGATGAACGGGATATTTAAATTAGATAAGGTATTTAAGTCGAGGGTTGCGAGATAGCAAGAGAGTTGATGGAAGGCTATTGAGCCAGCAACTTTAAACGTATTCAAGGAGATTAGATTCGTCAAGACGTCGTGCTGTTAGACGTACCAGAAAGCTGATATAAGCCAGTGGTAAATATAATTTACGTACGCTTAAAATAAGCGTCAGTTTAAGCAACTTAGTTAAAGTTAATGAAAGTTAAGAATTCGAGTACGTGTATTTCTCGGATCTCCTATTTCGGTAAACCTTACTTGAGCTTGAGCTTAATTATTAATTAATTGCATTCTTAGTAATTTAATTTAATATAAAGGCAAATCCCTTTAAGTGACGTAACATAATATTATTATATGTTATCAGAGATTTTTTTTTTGAGAAAATTATAATAATAAATAAATATTATTATTATTCAAAATGGCTCTTAGTGGTTCTTTGCCTCAAATTAATCTTGGTGTTCAAGGTGAGATCCAGGGGGGTCTTCACAATGTACCTACAGGCATTCTAATTAAAATATTTTGAAGAGCATCCAAAATATTAATATTTGTCTTTTCAGCATAGCCCCAAACTGGACATCCGTAAGCAATGATGGGACGCAAAACGGCTGTATAGAGAAACACTTTGCAATGTAGATCAAGGTGTGAATTCCGGTTAATTAAGGGGGTATATTTTAAAATTACTTTCCGGAATTTATCGCGAGCATAAGTAATGCGTTTTTTCCAAGTGAGTTTGTTATCAAAAATGAGTCCGAGATATTTCGTTTCCTGAGACCATTTGGTTGTAAAGGGTGTTTTTTTTTAGGTATAGAACTTTAAATTGCAATAAAACAACAATGTATTATTCGATTGACATGATTTTTTTTATTCGAAAGATAATCTTGTGGCATTACATTTTAAATATGATTTCTGGCATAGGACTGCCACGGCTGGCTCGGATGTAGTCCAATCTGGACGTCCCATTTTCGATGACTTTTTCCAACATTTGTGGCCGTATATCGGCAATAACACGGTGAATGTTATCTTCCAAATAGTCAAGCGTTTGTGGCTTATCCGCATAGACCAATGACTTTACATAGCCCCACAGAAAATAGTCTAGCCGTGTTAAATCACAAGATCTTGGAGGCCAATTCACAGGTCCAAAACGTGAAATTAGGCGGTCACCAAACGTGTCTTTCAATAAATCGATTGTGGCACGAGCTGTGTGACATGTTGCGCCGTCTTGTTGGAACCACAGCTCCTGGACATCATGATTGTTCAATTCAGGAATGAAAAAGTTAGTAATCATGGCTCTATACCGATCTCCATTGACTGTAAGGTTGTGGCCTTCATCGTTTTTGAAGAAGTACGGACCAATGATTCCACCAGCCCATAAAAGCGCACCGAGCAGTCAGTTTTTCTGGATGTAACGGTGTTTCGACATACACTTGTGGATTAGCTTCACTCCAAATGCGGCAGTTTTGTTTGTTGACGTAGCCATTCAACCAGAAGTGCGCTTCATCGCTAAACAAAATTCGCTTATGAAAATCGGGAACAACGGCAATCTCGTTTTGGGCCCATTCGACGAATCTATGCCTTGCTTGCTGATCGTTTTGATGAATTGTCAAACCAAAATGAGAATAAATCACTTGACAGCTGTTAAATCGGTCGCCATCTTGGAAAGTAATGCCAACTTAAACTTATATACCTGGAAAAAAACACTCTTTACATTGTGGGTGGTAGTGTTGTTTTGTATGTGACTAATTCTGAACAACCACAGTGCGAATTATATATGCAGTAACCACAGCGCCCTCACATGCGCATAAATAATGCGCAGTGCTACACAATTTTCATAGCCCTTTCTATCCCTAATTCAGTGGCACTTCAGTGTATTTTTATAATTAACATTATAGTGAGTGAATATTAACCTAGCACTATTTAGTTACTCGAGGGCTTTTGGCGACGGATCTCGTAATTTTGAACCGTGGTCAAGTGAAGAGGACGACACCTTAGCTTGTATCCCCTTCTCTTAACTTCCCCACCACACCAATGGGAGAACGTCTGAACTTCGACAGATTTAACGAGTATCGCCCACCTACATGGCGAATTAACATCATAGATAATATGTTAAACCCTTTATCTAACGATGGTACTTATAAGTACCACTCACTTTAAAATTACATAGAGTAATCCTTTTTACGAATACTTTGACGACACTTAGCAGGAATATTCTTAGAAATCCACTCTTCCAAAATATATGGCAGCACGGGTTCTATGATGAGTATTTTAGCGGGGAAGGCGAATAGTTTTACTGCAAAAATTGCGTTTTCAGCCGACGACGTTTTCAGTAAATTGCGAAGATTGTCATTTTTGTCCCGAAAAAATAGTTAATGTCAAAAGGTAAGTATCTTATTCTTTTTGTATGCTAATGAAAACCTTAGAAAACGATTTGATTATTTATTTTAAGTAAACAGTTTATATAATTAATTTTTTTTATAGTTGAATATCTCTTTAATTAATTAGCTCTAACGGATTAAATTTCCCAAAGCTGAGTATTTTGTTTGTTTATCCCTTAATTTTCAATGTAGTGATTAAAAAAATAGTGTGTGAAAAAACTGCAGAAAATTATAATGCGGTAGATAAAGGGTTAAACTTCAATAATATTCCACTTTGGTCATTCTAATAACGAAATCTGGGAAAGATCCCGCTAATCCGGGAAGCTCACGATCTATATCTCTCCTACTCATATAAAGCATTTTAGTCGAAAACCTTCTCCTGGACAGACTAAATATGCATTTAGGCATTAACCATATGTTCTGATACCAGAACAATTTTTTCTCCCCAACTTTTGAGCATATAAATTCCGAAGAAACTAGGGGAAAGAATATTGGAGTGATTTTTTTATTTTGACAATTGAAAAGGTTTGGATAGAGTATGGCACAACAAACTCTTACAAACTCATTAAAAACAACTTTTCACCCATACTAATTCCACCTTACTAACAGGAACTTTTCGTAAATATTAATAATTCCTTCCCAAACCTAGGATTAATACAGTGTCAAGCCTCTTTCCCTTCATGTGAACTATATTCCGAAATTTGTATCTATGCATACGATACTGTATCAACATAAAAATCACAGAATGGTCTCACATCACTTAAACAGACGCATTGCTCTCCTTGAAAACTGGTACAACGAATAGAAAATTGCGTAGAGTTCCTTGAAGGGATTGAGGCTTGTTGCTTAAGTCCGAAACATACCGAATATTTACCTAAATACCATGACACCCTGGTATCAACACACCGAGTATCTTGGTGAATACTTGATACTTCGCCTTCTATATACACTGGTGTGCAAAACTTAAGCAACAATGTAAACATTAAACAGATAACCATGAAATTGCAGAAAAGGAGGTCTGGAGATCAGTACAGTGAACACGTAAGTCAGTAGAAACGTCATGCGTATGCAAATATCAGGAACGAAACGTCAGAAGCGACGTGAGCGTACACAAAACGCGTGATGTCGGCGCGTGCTGTTCAACAGTAAAATAAAATGAAGGACGCAGACGCAATTCAACATATTCGCTGCAAGTGCCAGTGAGTCAGTTCGTGAAATATGGCTAGAAGAAATCACCTGGAAGACTTCACACGTGGAAGAATGATCGGAAAGCTGGAGGAGGGGCGTACCGCCACCAGTGTAGCTGCAGAGTTCGGAATCAACAAATGTGTCGTTTCGCGCGCTTGGAAAGCCTACCAAACCGCAGGTACAGCTGTTAGAAAGGTTGGTGGTGGCCGCCCGAGGACGACAACTGCAGGGGATGACCAATATATCATCCTGTAGGCGAAAAGAGGCCAATAGCAGTCAGCAACATTTCTCAGCAACTCTGTACAGTAACGGGGCGACAAGTGGGCTGTGGCCAGATGCCTTCACAAAGGAGGCCATATTCGCCCGCCGTCCTGGATGCCGCCTCCCGTTGAAAGTTAGTCACCGACCGCCACCGTTTACAGCGGTGAAGAGAGCTCAAAAACTGGACAACTGATCAGTGGAGTCGTGTCCTCTTTACGGATGAGAGTCGGTTCAGTACCAGAAGGAAATCTCAACGCGTTTTGATTTGGAAAGAGATCGGGACCCGGTTTAATCTCAGTAACTTAAAGGAAAGACACCGTTACGGTGGTCCTGGAGTTCTTGTCTGGGAAGGCATTATGCTGAACGGGCGAACTAAGCTCCACATTTTCGACAGAGGGTCTGTAACCGGGGATCGCTATTGTGAGGAGGTACTTCTTCCCCATGTGCGTCTGTTCCGAGGTGCCATTGGTCCAGATTTCATTTTTATGGATGACAATGCACGGCCACATCGGACTCTTGCTGTTGAGGAGTTTCTGGAAAGTGAAGATATCACTCGAATGGATTGGCCAGCGTACTCCCCAGATTTAAAACCCATCGATCATGTGCGGGATGCTTTGGGGAGACGTATTGCAGCACGTTTACATCATCCGGAGAACACCCAACAACTCAAACAGATGCTGATTGAAGAATGGGCACTCCTACCGCAAGAAATGATGCACCAGCTGGTTCTGAGTATGCGGAGACGGTGCGAAGCAACCATTGCAGTGAGGGGAGGGCATATACCATATTAAGGAGCATTTGCTTTTTGTTCTTCCTGTTGGATAGACCATCATGAGTCACGATACTAAGCGTTCAATAAAGCTTGTTTTTGTTTGATTACATACCGTATGCATTGTATTACTTTCAGCGCCGATGCTTTCGTCATCCTTTACGTACATAATACTCTCCCTCATTTCTGAATTTCATGTCTCTGAGATGATTTTTCGTGAAGTTATGGCAATAAACCCACCTGTTGCTTAAGTTTTGCACACCAGTGTCTTAGTCAAGTCGGCAAATAGATTTTAGCCATTAATTTCCAAAAACTCAACATTAATTAGAAAAAAATAAAATTCTTATTTACGTTCTGATACGCGGACTAGTTCTGACCAATGGCACCCCATTCTGGGGATATGCAGCAAACAGACATATTAATCTATTAGAAACAACATAAAATAAGACAAATACACTGCTGGACAATTGCTAAGGACGGATCCCAAATTGCTATGTAGCATAACATTAAGCGAGACATGAGACCTAGTAGGATAAAATATAGTTGCCACACTGTTCAGACATTATAATAAAGAATATTTATTGTTCTGGAAAGTACAAAAGCTGTGAAACATCTGAAAAAAAAATGTTCATTTGATCCGCGTACGGAGAAATAGAACAATGCATCTAAAAGTCAGCAGGCACCTTAAAGAAAGGTATCAGTACGGGATATGTCCACCGTGGAGTGTGACGCAACATTCCACACGTCGTACCATACTTTGCACAACATTATCCAGCAGCTGTTGAGGCAATTTATCCCATTCCTCTGTGAGTGCACGGATGACGGTGTTCTTGTTTGTCGGAGGATAGTTTCAACCAGCAACTTGCCTCCCCAAAGCATCCCACACATTTTCAATGGGGTTTAGATCTGGAGAACGCGCTGGACATACGAGACGTTGAATACCCTCGCTGTCTAGACAATCCTGAACAGCGAGTGTTCGATGATATGTTGCGTTGTCGTCCATAAAAACAAATTTATCACCAACAGCACCACGGAAAAGACGAAAATGAGGAAGTAGAACTTCATCAATGTATCGTTGGCCCGTCATAGTCCCATTCGCAACCACATGTAGGCGCGTGCGGCCATTGATCATGATGCCGGCCCACACCATGATACTGCATGTCGGATATCGGTCCTTTTCCTGGATATTTTCTGGATGATAAAGTACCACTCTCGCGCCAGATCAGTTGGCGTCTACAATCCGATGACAGACTGAACCTACTCTCATCTGAGAATAGTGCGCATGCCCAGTCCTGTTCAGTCCAATTGTGATGCTCACGACACCATTGCAAACGGGCAGTACGGTGCTGTCTGGTCAATGGGACATACACAACAGGTCTGCGTGCGTATAGTCCTCCTCTCCTCAAACGTCTGGCAACAGTTTTTCGGGAGATCTGCTTTCCTGGGGCAGCAAGAAACTGATTTGCCACCTGCTGAGCTGTGGTGCGCCTGTTCCTTTTTGCTGATAGGACGATATATCTGTCTTCTGCAGGCGTCGTACTTCTAACACGACCTCCCCCGTGCCGTCTACTACACATTCCGGTAGTTTTAAATGACTTCCGCAGCCGTGAAACAACGCTGTGAGCGATGTCGAACACCCTGGCAACATCTGTTATTTTTCGCCCTTCTTCGATCTTTCCAATAATTCGGCTACGCATAAAATCATCTATGTGATGTCGGGAAGACATGCCAAAAATTTTAAGTTCGTCTATTAAATCTTTCCTGTAAAACTTTGACTTGAAACAACAACTGTCCACACGCGTCAAAACCTTTAAAGCTCTTATGAACGCTATCACGTGATGAACAGACGTGGAAAAAAAATTGCATACTCATACTTCTTCTTACTAATATCCCGCACTTATTCTAATTTTCCACATTTTGCTTTCTTTCATTTTGTGGTTGCTATGGATGATAGTGTTATCCGTCCTTAGCAATTGTCCAGCAGTGTACTTAATGGTCGCTGTTTCGCGAGGAGCATAGAACTTACAGCAACGAGCAAATCGCCAAATATCAGGCAAATCATACGAAAAATTGAGATGAACTTTTTAGAAAAAATAAATAATTCTCAGATTTCAACTGCTTAGGATATTGCAAAAATATACACCTGATCTTAATTTCTCAATAAACCTAGGAATGTTTTAATTGATCCTACTTTTACCCAAAATGATTTTAACTTAGTAAATAAAAAAGAAAAATCCTTCTTTATTGTTTAAATTCCCAAACACAATCCAATCCACATCGGCATCTATCTCTCTGTAGCGCCTCCTACTGGCCGACTCTGCATCGGTCAATTTAGATTGCTTCCTTTAGCTGTATGTCCGCTAATCCTCAAGCAAGCGGGAGGTTCTAATTTACACATTCTATCAAATTATGGAATGTTTTTAAGGACAATAAAGTCGACATATATATAAGAAAATGCATTCTTTTTTTTTTTTAACTTTCTCACGCCAATATAGGTATTTCTTTAACCGAAAAATTATTCAGTGTACAAGTCATGCCTCATTACATTTCACCCAATTCAGTTAAAAGCAGTAACTGTAGAATATTTAATTCCTTTAAAAATAATAAGCATAAATTGTAATGAGCACTTGGTTAAATTATTTGAGTATCTTAAGATAATGCAGCTTAATGAATTAGAGGAAGACTAATCACATTTGAAAAATGGAACCAGATTGATTTCTCAAGAATTTTATAATACGAGTAAACTGTTCAGTTTTAAAATTTCGATAAAATAAATCCACACATAATTATCAACACTGATATAAATGAAGGGTTCTTTTAATCAAATGAAAGTATCAAAACAAAATTCTTAGTGTACTTTGGCTAAAGGAATTTTCGAGCGTAAATCTCGCCAACCGGAAAATATGCATAACGAGTTACTTATTGTTACTAATTTTATTTAAAATAAGAACAGCGTGAACAATGGGATATGGTCTTAATGGTGGAAATATATTTCGTCACGAGTAATTAGGAACACACATCCGCGTTGTATTATTTGCAACAAGTTAAACGTAAAGTAACGTATTTAAAAAATGACAGAAATATTTTCTTTTTCATTTATATATGTATGGTAAGTTTTAATGTATTTTTAAAAGAATTCTTAAACCGAGCAAAGCATATAAAAAAAGGCATTCATGCATTAGTATTATTACTATGTAAATAAGTGATTTACATATGAATGTTCTTAAATAACTAGACTAAATGACATATTTAAATCGTATATAATATATAAGAATGCATAATCATTTGTAGTGGTACGTTACGTGCTTGCGGAACCGAAGGTACCAGGTTCTATACTACCGGATAGGCGCCACATCATTAGCGACCCTTGTTGAATTCAGAAAAGGCAACCTTCTAATCTTTCGTGGCGCCATCTACCCGCAAAAAGAACAATCAAAAACTCGCCAGACTCACTTGGCACTTCAAAATAAACTCAGAGACTTGACGCAGCAAAGTCATCCGACTTACGCGACGCAGCTCCTCCAATTACAGCAACAACTGTATCATTCGTTCGCCTATCCACCGACTCACTGGTGGGGGAAGGTGTAGCGGTATGTTACGTGCTTGCGGAACCTAAGGTACCGTGTTCTATCCTACCGGATAAGCACGCCACTTCACATTTAAACATTGCCCTTTACAGAAAATGAATGAAATAAACAAATTCACCAGTGAATGGGCACGAAAATGAGAACTACTTAACGCCCATAAGCGAAAATGACGTAAAAGAAAAAGTAGTACATCCTAACAATTGGATTCTCTTGCCCAGAATAAATTAGAAGTTTTCACGGTACTTACGTATTATCGCAACAATCGTCAACTCTGTTAATAACTCACCAAGTTGGTAATCCTAATCTCCTATGTGTCGTACACGCTGAATTGGCAATTTCACTTCTATTCAAAGGCACAAGTACATTTTTTTTAATATGGAAAACTTTCTCCACAAGTAAAATAATCTTGACGTAATCACAACCATCATCTAAAGAGCTTAGGTAGAATGTTTTTCGTTGATATTTTTCAATCTATAAAATATGGGAATCAGAGACGTCTTAAGGCATGGGCCAACTGTGCTCGGGGCTCTATTGAGGCCCCGTCTCAATCTTAATAAGATCAGACCCCGCTCTCCAAAGCAAAAAATTATATTCTAGAAAGAAAATTTTTTCCACATAGATACACACCTATAAAACGAATAACGAACAAAAAGGCTGCATAACACTATATATATATAATTTTAAGTCTTAAAAAGTACAAAATAATTCCAAATTAAGGACATAATTATCTGTTATTATATCTAACGAGTAAAATGTAAGAAAAGGAATTGCTCATTCCAGCAGGCCAACTTCTTCCAAAAAGTGTCTACTGATGGTGGTGATCACAAATGTGTTTATTTTAACTTATAGTATAACTACACTCAAAACTAAAACAAAACATCTGTGGTTCACCAAAAATTTATTACCCCTGTCCCCTTTTGGATAGCTGACAACAAACATCGTGCGGGTGAAAGGAATGCCTATTGTGACCAACTCCAGGATGGGGGGAGAAAAATCTAGTGAAAGATATGTAAACATATCAAATTTCATTATTTAAGATATATTCCTGCCTCGAACCCTTTAAGTTTCAACATAAAAGAAAACCGACATTAAACATACAGAATACAAAATAAGGGAATAAAATACATTTTTTTTTTTAAAAAAAATTCACACCTAATAATATTTTGAGAAATATATCAATTTTTTTTCAAATTCGATCCAAATGCCGCTCCAAGCAGGTGTCCGGCGCTAGAGCCGCCCCCGATAAGATCATAATTCGAATAATTTCAACGATCAAACGTTATTTATGGATGTATTCTGCGAAAAACTGGGAATTTCGGATATGTCAACTGGCTACATGTGATGACTGTCGTCCACATATAGGCCTACCACCTTACACCATCATTACTCAAAATTTGGCAGTAGGTCGAGCCTGTTTGTGTGATTATAAGTCATGCACATTTATTTGTTTTGGGTTATTGTTTGTGCGAGTATTTGACAACATATGCTATGTACTGTCTACTTTTAAGGGTCATATGCTGGACCTATATTTGTGTAGGGGCCCAGGGCCTTAAGAAGTCCCTGATGGGAATTTGTGAACTAGATAACGATACCAGAAGGTTCTGTAGGTACTTCGTATTGGCGCCACGTGAGTCGCGACATTTCCAAAATCTCCGATTGGGTTTTTTCATATAATATACTTTAGAATCTTATTTGTTTCACAACCAAGGCGCGATTCACGTAGCGCCAATTTTGCTGCGGTGACTCTAATGCGTAATTACCGATTCGGTACAATTGTCAAGGAAAAATGAATATTTTAAGGAACGCAATATTTCAGAATAGACGTTTAAATATGTGACGGATCTAAAAGGAATATTCTTACTAATCCTCTTGGGGGGAATCTTTGGGCTAGCATTCGCGTTTAATTCACAGCCATCCCTCTCATGAAGAAGCCCTGATATGTAGATTAGTTCGACTATAAAAAGTCGAGAGTTTTGTATCCGTAAGGTAGAAGGAGCTGTTACGAAGGTGCGATATTATTGATTATCACAGCTTAAGTTAAGAACGGAGTTTGCCACTGTGTTATATTAATGTGGATTGGGGAATTTATCTTCAAAGATAGATTAGGTTAAATTAAATTGATTACTTGCGCTTGTGCAATAAGGGTTTATTGCTTTCTCTATATCACTCCTAAGGCTTTCACTAGTGGTTTAACTTGTTGTTAATTAGTGCGCTTGAATAATAATTATTATGGAAGTTTCTGGTCCTACTTCGTTTCCTCCCACACTCTTAGGTAGGCGACTCCAATCTCCGCCCGCCCTAAAGTCCCCCCAATTATGTTTAAACATAAAAAAGCTAACTATAAATTAATCGTTAAAAACTTAAACAAAGATTTCCCTGACTGCGACGTTAAGCTAGCAGGGAAATATCTTAAAATCTTCTGTAAAAGCTCCGATGAACATCACATAGTGACCTCAAGGAAAAAAGCGAGGAATTCTACGTGATTGACCCACCGGATTCCCGCCCCCTGAAAATTGTCATCAAAGGACTCCCGATTTCCACAGAAATCGGTGAGATCCAAGAAGACTTAACCTCGCAAGGATTTTGTGTAGAAAAGGTGGCCCAGCTCACCCGATCTAAAACAAAATCCCCGCTCCCCATTTTCATGGTCGAGCTTGAAAAGAAACCAGATTCCCCAGATATTTTTCAAATGAAAAAGTGCTGCTACCTCACGGTGCAGGTCGACGCTTTCAACAGACGACCGGGGGTTTCACAATGTTACAACTGTAACTTGTTTAACCACTCGTCGAAAAATTGTTTTATGCGCACTAGGTGTCTAAAATGCGGTGAATCTCACCGTACCAATGAATGCCCCATTAAAGAAAAGATAGAAAATCCCGTATGCATCAACTGCAATAAGACAGGGCACATGGCAAATTGGAGCCAATGTGAAGAATTCCCCAAAAGAAAACCGAAAAAAGGTGAAACGATTCGTAATCGTAACACCTCTACAATAACTAGTAAACCCTCAAAACCGGTCACCCCAAATCTCTCCTTCGCAGCTGCCCTCTCGGGCGCTTCTAATAAAAACAGTACTCCCGGAACTTCGGCCACCCCCGAAGAAACCCCATCCACTAATGAAAAAAGTAATGAAAATGACTTTGGCTTTAAAGACGCGATAAATGAATTAAGGGTGTTGGAAAGCTAAAATCTTATTTTTTTGACAATTTGAGATTTTTACATTTTTAAATTGTATAGATTTTAACCTTTCTAAAAATACCTTACTTGAACCCCTCTGGGGATATTTAGAAGCCTTAAAATGTATTTTTAAATATTCGTTGAATTTGGGCCACGGCCATTTTAATGGCCAAAATTGTAAACAAATTACTTTGTTTTTGCTTAAAAGTGTAGCGATTGATATAAACCAAAACATGTATCTTTTATTTTAAATTGAGCCTTTTATTTTTTTATTTCCCAGTCGATTAGAAGTGTCACTGTATACATTAAAATCAATTTATCTCAAAATGTAAATTTTAATGTGCGATGTACCTTTTCTGAGAAACTACTGTTCACAGGTATGTAAATTTTTTATGAATTATTTATAATGATGTCTAATATATACTAAAATGAGCTTTTTTTAAAACACTCAAAAATTTAATTTTTACAAATTTTTTAAGTAAAAGATGGGTCAAATTTCGCAATGTTTGATAAAATATTTCATAACTTCTTAAAAAATTCAAAATTAGCTAAAAGCTCATTTTAGTATAATAAGAGAGGTGTACTTTAATAGTATGAAAAATTTCAAGCATGTACATAAAACAGATTTTGAGAAAAGGTACATCGAAAACAGCCAATTTAACATTGTCAGTATAGAGAGAGAGAGAGAGGTTTCCAACACCCCTTAAGAAGATTCTTCCTTGACTACCCATTTCTTTTAGAAATGGGTAGGCAGTTTAGATACGCAAAAGATGAAGAGAGAATAGATATTTTTCTATCAAAACCTCATTAAAAATCATGATCGAAAGGCCTAAATTCTAGTTCCTCTCATTTCAAATACCTCTCCATTGTAAAGATTTATTGTTTTTTCAAACCCGCCTCCCTCGAAAGCTCGCTCCGCCCACTGACCGGGAAAACCCCTGGCCATTGGTCGAAGCGAGACACTCTTCTGATCCTCGGTCGCGATGCGACCCCGATTTATTTTGCAATCCAGTACTATTTATTTCTACTTAATTTTAACAAGGGCAAGTAAGATTTTCAATGCTACTCCCCAAGTGTTCGATAGGAGATTTAGACATCTTTGGAGATCAGGTGCTCCGTTTGTTACTGTCAACACCTCTTAGGTAGGCAGGACGGTGAGGGAGCGACTTCAAGGGGAAGTCGCTCACAAATACACTATAAAATTAGATTCATTCTGAATCTGAGCTTTTATCCCTCACATTGAGAAATATTATTCTTCAAAACAACCCAACTAAATATAGTTCAAATGTCCATATTCGTTGATAAATAATAAAATTTTCCATACACACGGGTTTTATTCCTAATTGGTACTTAAGTATTATCGCAACCTATTGGCGAAGCTATATGAAACGAAGCACATGGATGCTAATTCAGCGCGTACGACCTGCTGGTATGACACATAGGAAATCTGGGTTGCATCCTTGGTGAGTTATTAATAAAGTTCGCGAAAATACGCAAGTATTCCGTGATTTATTTTGAAATTAATTACAATACTAATGTCACCTTTGCAGACACACAAAGAAGTTAGTGTCTGAAATTTTTTGTTTAAAATAAAATCCCCCCCCATAAGAATGCAAATATAGCTAGTTCATCAAACAATGATTGTTTCTTTCCCCCCATGATTTAAATAAGAATGAATAAATCGCCTTAATGTAAAAGGAAAAAAAAATTGTTCAAGTAAAGAAATCACAAAGCAGTTACAAACACTAAATTTCAGCTCTGGTGGTATTACACAATCAAAAGATCAATACAAAATATAGAAAATAAAGATTGACTCGCACAAACGCATTAAAATTATTGATAATAATATAAGATCAGTGCAAAATTAAAAACCAAGATTAACTTTTAAAAAATTAAGTTTAGTTTTATTAGTTTAGAAACAAGTGTTTAAGTTACCCTACTGACCAAGAAATAACGGAACTTGCGTACTATCGCAATAATGCCAACATTTAAGATTACTAGCCAAATTGGCAATCCCGATTTCGCACGTGTCGTACACGCTGAATTGGCAATCATGTGCTTCGTTTCATAATGTCGCCAATATGCTTTGCGATAGTACGTAAATACCGAAATAACCAATACTTATTCGAGCGAGGAAATGCATGATTAAGCGAAATGCATAATGCATTTTCAACAATTAAGATGAACTACCATTATTTTCATAAAAATGATTAAAATTTAGATCATGTGGAGCTATAGGCCATTTTCAAACTGATGCAGATTACATTATTTCTACAGTTACAGTGGTAGTTTTAAAAAGTTACTTCCATCAAGCGA
>BMAU01000238.1:0-61127 GCA_019973935.1 Trichonephila clavipes | reverse complement strand
CTGAGGCAGCAAGAAACTGATTTGCCACCTACTGAGCTGTGGTGCGCCTGTTCCTTTTGCTGATAGGACGATGCATCTTTTCTTCTGCAGGCGTCGTACTTCTAACACGGCCTCCCCCAAAGTGCCGTCTACTTACATTCCAGTAATTTTTAAATGACTTCCCGCACAGCCGTGAAACAACGCTGTGAGCAAAGTCGAACTCCTGGCAACATCTGTTATTTTCGCCCTTCTTCGATCTTTCCAATAATTCGGCCACGCATAAAAATCATTCATGTGATGTCGGAAGACATGCCAAAAATTTTAAGTTCGTCTATTAAATCTTCCTGTAAAAACTCTTGACTTGAAGCAACAACTGTCCACACGCGTCAAAACCTTTAAAAGCTCTAATGAACGCTATCACGTGATGAACAGATGTGGAAAAAAAATTTGCATACTCATACTTCTTACTAATATCCCCCACTTATTCTAATTTTTCCACATTTTGCTTCCTTTCATTTTGTGGTTGCTATGGATGATAGTGTTATCCGTCCTAGCAATTGTCCAGCAGTGTATATCGAGAACATTTCTCTATGACCATAAAAGTACACATTCCATTTTTTCCCTACTGAGAAATATCTTTTTATCAGACTTATGGTTCATTCTGCACGTGACTTCGTTTGGTCTTAACATGCACCGTACGTTTATTTCAAAATTGTAAGATTACCTAATAAAATAAGGAAATCCCTAGTTTTGAATAGTTTTACATCGAATTTTTCAAACAGAGTGCTATTAATTTTTAGTTGTAGGAATCTCAACTTTTACTTTTACTATTTTAATTTGGTTTTTGATGTATTCACAAAATCTCAACGAAGCATTAGGTCTTCGTAGTCGAATGGTTAGAAAAACATGTCTAACATTCAAGTACAAAGACTTTTTGATGTTCGAAACTTAAGAATAGGCATAATTCTGCACTTGTAAATTCAAATCATCCATGGATGGCGCCACAGGCGAATAATACTTTAGTTTAAAAAATCATGAAATATATTTAAAGGGGGAAAAAATAGATTATAATAAAATATATTCATTAACCCTAAGTAACAAATTATGTCCCACTCCAAAAAGTTTGATTCATTCATCCGAATTAAAAAAATCATATTCTGATATAGTTTTAAATGATTATAACTCGTTATCGCTAAAAGCGTGCATTTCTTATCAATACAGAGCCCCGAAACCCTTATCAATCAGAAACCATCTCCCCGCCAGATCCGGGGGGGGACTTCCACCCTCTTTTGTTTGCATGCGCCTCAACCTCCTGGCACCACCGTTCCAGAACCGGTATATTTTAACTACTATCGTTCTTTAATTTTCCCAAGATGCATTGTGACCGAGATTCATTTGTTCAAGCATATTTTGCAGAATCCGCACGTTGGACGACAGAAGAAATTAAAAAACAAATATTTTAAAAAGTGAAACGCACACACACAAAAAAGTTAAAAAATACCGCATTTACTCGAATCTATTTGAAAATTAAATTTACACTGAAAATCGTTTGTGCTTAGAATCGGATTTAAAAATAAAATGCATTGGATTGGGCAATTAAGACAGGTTCTATTAACTATTTTTTCATTTTACACAAATACTTGTTGAGAATTTGGAGTGCGGTTAGATTAAAGTAAATACGGTAAAATTAATAGAAAATAAGAATGTGAAGAAAATATCTTTAAAAATACATAAAGGTATTCCAATGGATAAAAAATTTATTCAAATTAAACAGTAACATTGAAACAAACATTTTTAACTTCATAATAAATGAATTATGCATTTAAAGTTTTATCATGAAAAGTTTTATGCCTGCATGTCTTCGTATATAAGAAAAGTAAAATAAACATGAATGCAGAATAAATATAAAGATTTTGTTATTTTTTTGACAATATATGATAAGTTGAAAATATTTGTAACTTTATATAAAGATAAACCAATAAATTTAATTATACAAAAACATTGAAAATTTATCTGTATTAAGTTATAATTTTTATCTCTATGATAAATAAATTATAAATTTAAAATTTTTCTGTCGTAAGTTTTAAAATCTACATCTCTTTGCGTACTTGAAGTTGGAAAATAGAATGCGAAATAATTTTTTTTAAAATATCTAATAAGTTGAAAATATGTTTGCAATAAAAAGAATCTTGCAGAAAAAAAACATTCCAATGTATTAAATTTTAAATTTAGACACAAACAACTTTTAAAGATAATTGAATTTGTGACGGATCTATATGCGACCTTAAACTAATCCTCTTGGGAAATCTTCGGGCTATCAATTCGCGTTATTCACAATCAGCCCATCGTAAGAAGAGAATAGTGATATGCAAATTAACTTATTATAAATAGGCGAGGTTTTCTAGCTTTAGTAAGCATAAATACTTTGACAGGTGAAATTGATATTAAATGTATAATTGAATTAGAGCTTTGATAATTAATAAAAGGAAATCTTAAAGTGACGACTGCTCACTAAGATTGAACTAAATTAGATAAAAAAAAATAAGATCCTGAATTAAAAGGACCTAGTTTGTTAGTCGACTAATTGCTTACGCGTTTCTGTAGTTCCACTTTCACAGTTTTTATTGAGACATTCTCTTAAGGCTGTTTTCTGTTAATGTTAAAGAATATGACCCGAATTAGGAACATTTTTTCAGATATAAATGAAAAATAAAGAAATGAAAATTAATATGATATTCTGGCTTCACTAGCACTTAAAGAGCGCTATTATTTATCATACTTCCTATTTTTAACCGAGTTGATTAATTTTTTCTGGTATAAAATGTGTTTTGTGTTTTTTCTCCTATATCGTAATGTTAAATAGGCTATGCCTTCGCGTATTAAAACGAAAAAGAAAATATTCATTGACTATTTTGAACTTTTTAAAAACACTGTATTGTTAACAGATGTATGAGCTGAGATATTGCAAATTTCCATGGAAATTGAGGCATTTTTCTGTCTGAAAATGTGCTTCGCGTTTGGTTCAAGCTCTAGTAGTTTTACCGAAGACAGCCTTAAGATTATTAGTTGAAATTGTGTCTATTCTTAGTGTTGAAATAAATAGATTAGAGAGATTTGAATGATGTCTAGTGTTTCTCCCCTTCCCCCAACACATTTAGGTGCTCGCGCGAGAGAGGCACAACCCTTTCACAAATTTACCATTTTTAGAGCTGTAATAAATACTAATTATAAAAAATAAATAAAATTTTATAATTTTGAAAATTTATTATCAATTTTATTACTTCTATGCATTTTTAGCACAATAGGAAAAAGTGCATATATGGGAGTCCAGATCTGATTGTAAATTATTAATATTTAGTCTGGTTCATCCATTGGAAAAACAAAACAATCAAACAAAACGTGTGAAGCAACGTGACTTCCGAATAAGGCAATAAAAAAGATTCGCAATGAACATTCTGGTTTTCTACATTTATATTATACACCCACGTGTTAATTTATCAACCAACAACCAGATTGTCATGTAACTGGCTGGAAAAAAAAATACCGATAAAGAGTCGGCTTTTCTCCCTAATTAAAATAACCGGTAATTTGCGGGTTTGTATGTAAACGTGGCTTTTTTTAGAGTATACGTAATTTTTCATATCCTAATTATAGTTCGCACTCTCCCTATATATATATATATATAATCTTTCAAATTTCCAATCGTTAATAAAATACTTTTTATTCATCCACTCAAGTTCAAATACATTTCTTAAAACTTGTAGTGGATGACGCGATGTTATTACAATTTTTTTTTCAAATTTTAATTCATTAATTGTTGTCATGTACAGCAAGGTGCAGTGACAAAATGAGAATTGCACTTGACAAGTGCAATCCATTAATTACATTGCATTAATGAATAGTTTGAATGAATTTGCATTAATGAATAGTTTGAATGAATTTGCATTAATGAATAGTTTGAATGAATTTGCATTAATGAATTTGTTTGGCGCAGCATAGCCAAAATTGGCTCTTGCGCCATTAAACCCTACAATTACAAGCCCATGTAAAGTCCTTGGACAGCACACTGTTGTAATTAGTGACAGAAGTTTTTCGCCAAAGGGCGCCAACAAAGAAACTGTGTTTTTCAAAATGGTATCAGAGACGAAAACAGGAGAAAAAAAACGTGGTTTTCAAAATGGGCAACATGGGAAACATCAAATCAAAATTAGAAAAGTAAAAGTAAAGTCTCTTTCCGAATTTCGGGCATCTATGCCAAGATTCCATCAATCCTTCATTCATACAAAAACCATTTTTCTTACCTTTTATTCAGAAGAAAAATCCATTCATCGTATTTTTACGAAGTAAACAAGGTTTCTAAAACTGCTTCTACAAGAAAAACTGAAAAATCGTCGCTTCTGAAAAACGCAACAATGGGGGAAAAATCAGATATGAATGCTTTAGGCTGATGAAATGACGATCTTGATTTCTCACAAACACAAATTATTTTCATATTTCGGACATCAATACTGAAATATTTTCAATCATACTCTCATTCACAAAACAATTTCTTTCTTACCACTTTCATTCAAAAGAAAAGTTATCCGCGTTCGTTGAGCTTCAGAAAAAAGAAAAAGTGGTTTCCTCGCTTTCAATAAATTTTCTTTCAACAGTCATTCTGAAAAACCGATTCCTTCCACTGGTGTGAGGTGTTAGTTAGGAGAGGGGGTGCCAGCTCAGGTGTCGTCCACGTCACTTGAACATGGTTCAAAATTACGTGGTCGGTCTCCAATTGATTGATTGAAAATTAACGTTGCACTGTTCAGCTACGCGAGGGCTTTTGGCGACGGACCACGTAATTTTGAACCATGGTCAAGTGACGTGGACGACACCAGTCGGCACTCCCCTCACCTAACTATCACACCAATGGGAGGACGTTTCAGCTCTCGACAGATTTAACGTGCATCGCTGCCCTACACGGCGGGTCTTTAGTGGTACTGAGATCGAACTCGTGGCATGGCAAGCCACGGTCCGATACCTATACCACTCGGCTACTGCGGCCGGTCGGTCGCCGAAAGCCCTCGTGTAGGTGAACAGTGGGACGTGAATATTCAATCAATCTGAAAAACACTATGCGGAATCAAGCAAAAAAAAAAGGATATGGAAACGGTGGTGTTGCATTAGCAGAAGCAAGCAAGGCCAAGGATGAAAATAGCCACTGTACGAAGTGGGGCAAGTAGCCGCGGTAGCCAAGTTGTATAGGTATCGGACCGTGGCTTTCTTTGTCACGGGTTCGAGCCCAGTGCCACTAAAGACCCGCCGTGTAGGGCAGCGATGCACGTTAAATTTGTCTAGAGCTGAAACGTCCTCCCGTTGGTGTGGTAGTTAGGAGAAGGGGGTGCCCGCTCAGGTGTCGTCCACGTCACTTGACCAAGGTTCAAAATTACGTGGTTCGTCGCCAAAATCCCTCGTGTAGCTGAACAGTGCGACCTTAATATTCAATCAATCAACCGAAGTGGGGCAATTTTCTGCTTGATAGGTCTTAGAAGTGCCATTTTACTAGCTCTATTTTCGGCCCTTTTTCTTGCCATTCCAATTTCCCTTTTCTTCTTTTCACGTCCAGACCACAGACCCACATTGGACAATGGACATTCTCCCAATTTATTTCTTTTCTAGTAAAAAAATTGATATTTTTTACTGCCGTATTATGATTTGCATTTTATATTGCGTTCTTTTCATTTGATTTTCTTCAATTTCTTTCCATATTTTGATTTTGTTGCTTCTTTTTGTGTTCGATTCTTGCTATCTTTATTTTTCTGCCACGAAGTCCTGTGGCAGACCAGGACTGAGTGGAATGAAGTTGTGTCTGATGGTTTTCACTTTTGGAATGATGACACAACGGACTGCTCCCTGGGAACACTGGCACTTGGAGCGGGGTTTTGAACTTTTGAGCATCTTTTGGACTAGTGAGGTGGAGTCTGGAGGAAGCGGCCATGTAAAGGGTACAGGAGAAAAGCTGAGTTTTGCGTCTCCGCCATCAGATAGTACAGGAGCCCGGGACAGCCTAACCAGCATGTCCTGGCTGCTCTATCAGCTGGTGTATAATCCCGCCTGTCTTGTAGCTCCAGGTGGTGCCTGGATGGGGTCCTGCATTGCAGAGCGGGGGCTCTCCCTGAGGCCACTACTGGTTGCTGAATCTAGGGCAAGCCCTGCCAAACTGGTTCTCTGAAAATCAAAAGGGATTCTCCTCCTCCTTTCTCAAAAAAAAATCAAAATAAGTAAAATTAGGGTAAAAAATCAAAACGCATTTATTAAAACCCCCAACCCATCCTGCCCAACTAACATTGATCAGATTGCTACGCATTGCCGTTTTTTAATTCTATCGATAGCTAATAATGATATGACTCAAAAATCTCCCTTTGCGATTCAAAAAGCTATTCAAGGAATAGGCGGAGATCCTAAATCCGTTAAAAACTACGTTCGGGAGATTTATTGATTGAAACTTTGCAAAGCAGATAAACTAAATCTTTTTTTTGTTGGCAAAAACGTTTTTAGATTGCCCTTTGACGGTGAGTCCTCACAAATCACTTAACTCGAGTCGAGTGTCATCTCTGAACCTGACCTGATATTCACTCCTGAGACTGAAATCCTTGAAGAATTTTCAGGACAGGGGTGTAATTCAGGTCAGGAGAATCACTATAAAAAAGATGCTGAGATTATTCCTACTAAACATTTAATCTTAACGTTCAATAACCCAAAACTTCCGACAACAATAAAGGCTGGTTATTTAAACTGCAAGATCCGTCCCTACATACCGAATCCTCTGCGTTGTTTCCAATGCCAGAGATTCGGACACTCTCACACTGCCTGCAGAGGACAATTGACGTGTTCTAGATGTGCAACCGTTGGGCATCCTTCCACGGATTGTACTCTAGAGCCGAAATGCGTTAATTGCTCCCAATCCCATCCATCAGACTCAAAATTGTGCTCACAATGGAAAACCGAAAAGAAATCAAATTATTAAGACAAATAGAAATCTAACATACCTAGAAGCACGAAAACTAATAGCTCCACAATTATCCCAATCCTACGCTCAGGTTACCAAACTCTCGACTACAACCACTACAACACAAACAGATGAAAATATTACCAAAATAGTTTGCCCACCATTAAAATTGTTACAACCACTAGTCTCCGTTCCAAAACCAACTATATCTTCCTCAGTCGCTGCAGTTAATAAATCATCTACGTCAACTCAGGCAGAACTCGTACCATCCACATCTTTAGTTACAGTTGCATCGCCATCAATATCTCAACCTCTAATTCTGTAATAGATACTGCTCCACCACTTCTAATAGTTTATCTATCTCTGCTGCATCTTCCTCATCCACAGCATGCTCTGTTCTTGAAACGACCACCACTATATCCAATACCATACCCACTACATCCCAGGACACAAATCAAACCTCAAAGCCCCGTAGAAAGAATCGTCCCCCAAAAACCAATCCAACACTGTAAAACCAAAAATAGAAGTTAAGACGGCCCCTCATAGACCTCGAAAATCTGGACCTACTGAATACACAACGGATGAGGAGGATATGATAATATATGACGTAGAAGATGAACCTGAGCCGAATCCAAAATATGTTTTAAATATGAATGGCTTCACCTATAAGGGAGAGTTGATTAATAAACCAAATCAATCATTTATTAAGCACGACTTTGATAATCCAATAAAAACCGTTTTAGCAACATCAAGTGATACCATTTTATTTTAAATAATTTGGTTACGAATTAAACATTTTTCTGACTTGGTGGGGAAAACTCCACCAATATTTATCAACTTCAGCTTTTAAAATTTTTTAATGAGATCTTACTATTTTAAACCATAAACCTTTTTACTAATTTTATACTTTTAATGCTTAAAAAGTTGTTTGGCGCAGTTTAGCCAAAATTGGCTCTTGCGCCATAAAACAATACACTCACTCACACTCACTCACTCACTTGGCAGAGGTCTTCTCGCGTGAGCTCATGCGAAAGGTATTGCATACATTATCAATCTGAAATTAAGGAAACAAAAAACCCAGTGGTGCGTTTAAGTGCAAACAATACCAAGGAATAGAAGGTAGCAGAAAAATTCTAGTTTTGTATATCTAAAATATTCATATATTTTTACTTTCTTACTCGATAATATCTAACTAAGATAGGGCCCTCATTTATTTCGCACCAGGAACTTTGGATACCTAGCTACACCATTGATAAAAAGGATAAACATTATGTGCAACAAAAAAGAGGAAAAGGGATTAAACTATTGCTTAACAAGATGAATAGTTAAATCTAGACTGACACATTTGTATAATGAAACCATTTTTATATTAACAAAATGCGAATCTATTAAAAGCAAAAATCACAGGCACTGGAAACTCGAACGTAGTTAAAATGCAATGGAAGAAAAAGAGTTAGTTGCTTGGTTATATTTTTTAATCTAAATTATCACTAACACGAATTTAATGAAATAGCTCGAGCCTCTTCAAACGATAAAAAGTAAAATAAGCACAACTTATTGAAAATTTATTTATTTAAAACAAAGCTTAATTTTACACACAGAGGGATTATTTTCTTTTTCTATTTTCCCCCTCAGGGGGCTCACCTCCTTTAGGTGAGTGCGGGTTTCACGCTCCCGAGGTACCCTAGTGATCTTTTGGCAAGGGCTCACTCTCTTGTGAGTGCGGGTTTCGCGCACCTGCCTCTCCCGAGCGATCTTTACTTCTTTACTTTCATATTTACTTCCCCCACTTCCTTTTCCGCCATAGTAAAAAAAAAAAAAAAACACTGGTTTTTATTTCCTAAGAATACCTATCCAGGAATTTCATTTTATGGTTTATCTCCTTAGTGAGTCCTTTTTTATTATTGATTTTTCCGTTACATTTTATCTTTCATTTTACTTGCGACGAAGTCCTGTGGCAGACCAGGACTGAGTGGAATGAAGTTATGTCTGATGGTTTTTCACAACTGGTATGACGACACAACAGACTGCTCCCTGGGAAAACTGGCACTTGGAGCGGGGTGTTGAACTTCTGAGGACCTTTGGACTGGTGAGGTGGGGTCTTGGAGGAAGCGGCCATGTAGAGGGTACCGGAGAAAAGCTGAGTTTTGCGTCTCAGGCCGCCAGATAGTACAGGAGCCCGGGGCAGCCTAACCAGCATGTCCTGGCTGCTCTATCAGCTGGTGTATAATCCCGCCTGCCTTGTAGTTCCAGGTGGTGCCTGGATGGGGTCCTGCATTGCAGAGTGGGGGGCTCTCCTAAGGCCACTGCTGGTTGCTGAATCTGGGGCTAGCCCCGCCAAACTGGTCCTCTGAAAATCAAAAAGGGATTCTCCCCCTCCTTTCTCAAAAACCAAAATATAAATGCACAAAAATAAGGAAAAAGATAAAAACGCATACTTTAAAATCCCCAACCCAACACATGGTGGTCAGCCCACCAACTCTCAAACTTGCTCCGAATCCTTTCCAAAATTTATTGTTCTGCATGCAACTGATAACAGAAAACTTTCTAATGTTTC
The DNA here is from genome assembly GCA_019973935.1 of Trichonephila clavipes. Classification (NCBI taxonomy): domain Eukaryota; kingdom Metazoa; phylum Arthropoda; class Arachnida; order Araneae; family Nephilidae; genus Trichonephila; species Trichonephila clavipes. The sequence goes on along the minus strand of BMAU01000238.1, from coordinate 51,606 downwards.
ACCTTTTCTAGTCTCTAAAGCTGTACAAGGTTCAGCTGGATCTGTGAAATCTATTAAAAATTACCATCCGGAGATTTACTGATAGAAACAGCGACACAAGCACAATCAATTAATCTTCTACAATGTACAAATCTTTCAAACATCCCTATTACCGCTACTCCTCACAACACACTCAATTCATCCAAAGGAGTGATTTACTGCCCTGATCTAATTCCATTACCCGATTCTGAAATTGAAGAAGAGCTAGCTTCTCAAGGAGTGGAGGCTGTAAAAAGAATAACTTCCATAAAAGACGGTAAAACTATAACTTCTCCATTATTTATACTCACATTTTCTAAACATACATTACCAGAAAATATTCTAATTGGTTACTTAAACATTAAAATAAGACCTTACATCCCTAACCCTCTCAGATGTTTTCGCTGTCAAAGTTACGGTCATGGAACAGCTTCTTGTCGCGGCGTTGCTACCTGCAATAAATGCAGTAGTACGGAACACGCCAGCGAAGCATGTACGACAGAACGCAGAAAGTGTGCAAACTGCAAGGGGGAACACGCTGCTTATTCCAAAATCTGTCCAAAATGGCAGCAAGAAAAAGAAATTCAAAGAATTAAAGTACTTGAAAACATCTCGTATTCTGAAGCAAAGAAACGGGTGGTCAACATCTTACCACCTCGAGCCTCCACTTCTTATGCTAATGCAGTAATTACCAACACAAAATCAAAAAAGATACTGCAACTCAAACAGACATAGGAACTCAAACAGAAATTAGCCACATAGAAACACCAACAAACATTGCCAATTTAACTTCTGAATCTCATAAAGATTCTCCAATCGCTCAAAAGCCCATTACAAATAACTTAATTGACCAAGAAACAATTCTATCTCCCCCTGAAACATCTTCCACGGACCTAGAGTCCTTAAACCAAACCAAACACTTACTCACTCCTGACACATCGCACCTCTCAGTGCCATCAGATGCTGAAGCTTTGATGGAAATAGACAAAAGTTCTATCAAACGGCCAGCTACTGACATTGTCCAGGAAGCTGCCAAAATACTAAAGCCATCAATTCGAATAGAATCTGGTGGAATTCAAGCCACCAAAGAAGACGTTAAGCTTCTCAGTAAAAAAGGAAAATCGAGACGAAGCTTTTCGCCAATAAAATACGACTCGAAAAGCCTAAAGGCTCTCCTTAGCCGAAGTATTAATAAAATAATTCAGTGGAATTGTCGTGGTCTCTGGAAAAACATAGAAGATTTAAAATCGCTTATGAATGAGCATTTACCTGTGTGCGTAGCTCTGCAAGAGACGCTTTTAAAACAATCATGCACATCCAACATACGAGGATATTCCATTCTTCGGAAGGACTGCAATACGGGTGAAAGAGCTTGTGGCGGCGTGGCTCTGCTCATCAACCACTCGACACCCTTATCTCCCGTCCTAATTTGCACGTCACTTCAAGCTGTTGCAGTGCAGGTTTCTATCTTCTCTACAGTTACTATCTGTAATGTATACCTACCACCCAACGTACCCTTGAATTTTAGAGAACTCCAAGAACTTATAGATCAACTCCCATCACCATTCATTCTTTTGGGTGACTTCAATGCTCATCATATGCTATGGGGCTGCCAAGATGTGAATTCTAGAGGAAAAGTCGTCGAAAAGCTTCTTACAGAACTTGACCTCACCTTGTTAAACGACGGCTCTAACACCTATTTTCATTCTCCAACTCAATCATTTAGCGCCATTGATTTGTCCATATGCTCTTCATCATTGCTATTAAATCTAACATGGAGTGTTCTTGATAACCCATTAGGTAGCGATCACTTCCCAGTGGTAATATCTTACGCTACACCAATTGCGTGTGCGTCTATTCGCCAACCGCGGTGGAAATTCGATCAGGCCGACTGGGAAACTTTCAGGACCCAAGCAGATATAACAGAAGACATGGTAAGCTCTGGCTCAATAGATGAAGCGGTATGTTTAGTAACATCTTGCATCCTATCTGCAGCTCGTAATGCAATTCCACAACCATCCTCTAGACTCCCCCGTTTTCCCAAACCTTGGTGGAACGAAGAATGCCAAATGGCAAAAAAGGATCAAAACAAGGCTTGGAATCGGTTTCGACGTTACCCTACCCCAGACAACATGATTGCTTTTAATAAAGCTCGAGCACGTGCCAGGAAAATCCACCGGCAACGTAAAAGGGAAACGTGGATAAAATATGTAAGTAACATCACATGTTCAACTTCAAGTAAAGAGGTTTGGAACAAAATCCGTAAGCTCAGTGGAAAATACAGTGCTAGCCCAGTCTCCATGCTTGTAAGCAATGGGGTCTCTGTCAATACCATCCCTGACATTGCCAACACTCTTGCCGAGACATTTGCTAAAACGTCTAGTTGCGACAACTATACCCCTGCATTTCAAGCGCTAAAGCGTCGAGAGGAGAGGGTGAAGTTGAATTTTTCCTCTTCAAACGAGGAAGGCTACAACTCCCCACTAACCCTCCGCGAACTTCGCACCGCCCTGCATCGTTCGGGTAACACAGCAGCAGGACCAGACGGGCTACACTATATTATGTTACGGCATCTGTCCGAAAGTTCTATCCTCTCCCTTCTCTCATTGTTTAATCGCATCTGGGAAACCCACGTGTTTCCCACACAGTGGTGTCATGCCCACGTTTTACCGTTTCCAAAGCCTGGCAAAGATCCAACATCAGCAATTAATTACCGCCCTATTGCCCTCACAAGTTGCTTAAGCAAGCTGATGGAGCGCATGGTTAGTGCGAGGTTGATGTTCCACCTTGAGTCACATAATCTCCTTTCACCACTTCAAAGTGGATTTCGAAATCAAGATCGACCACAGACAATCTCCTTCGGCTAGAGACTTCCATCAGAGAGGCTTTTGTCAAGAAACAGTATAACATCTCTGTTTTCTTTGACATTAAAAAAGCCTATGACATGTCTTGAGGTACGGCATACTTAGAGATCTCTATGCAATGGACATAAGAGGAAATTTGCCAGTTTTTATCAAAAATTTTTTAAACCATCGTTCATTCCAGGTACGCCTGCTTTCATTTTATTCAAATATTTTTATCCAAGAACAAGGTGTCCCACAAGGGTCTGTTTTAAGCGTACTTTTATTTATTATTAAGATTAATAGCATAACCCATCATATAAATCAGGGGATTCAGTGTTCTCTATATGTGGACGATGTACAAATATCGTACTCGTCTAAATTCCTCAATGTTGCACAACGACACATTCAGACCACTATCAACAATTTCACTAAATGGGCTGAACAGAACGGTTTTGATTTTTCTACAGAAAAAACGGTTAGTGTGGTATTCACTCGAAAGCGTGGGGTTTTTCCAAACCCTGAGCTTTTTATTGGTAGAAGCATCATTCAAGTTGTTAATGAGGTCAAATTTCTAGGTCTTATATTTGACCAATCTCTCAGATTCCATCGTCATTTAAAAGATCTCAAAATCAGAAGTGCCAATGCCCTAAACATCCTCAAAGTATTAGCAAATACTCACTGGGGAGCCGACCGAACATCCTTGCTTCGCCTCTACAGAGCTCTGATTAGATCAAAACTGGACTATGGATCTGTGGTCTACAGTTCTGCGTGCAAATCTCTTTTGAAGATCTTGGATCCAGTGCATCATCAAGCCCTGAGACTTTGTCTGGGGGCCTTCCGTACATCACCGGTAGAGTCCCTTTATGCTGAAGCCTACGAACCCCCATTAGATTTGCGGAGGAAGTATTTGTGTTTGAACTATTTTATGAAAATCCAATCAATGAAAACAAATACTGCATACTCATATTTATTCAATTTTAGCCTTTATGATTTTAACAGTCATCGTTCATCCCTCACTTACTCGCAACCCTTTCACTTTAGAATTAGAGACCTAATTAATGACTTAAATCTGAACATTGGAAGAATAGCTCTGTGCAAGATTTCTGAGGTGCCCCCTTGGAAAGTGATTTATCCTAAGGTAGATTTCACCCTGTCATACTACTCAAAAGCATGCACTCCTGAGAGTACATACAGAACACTGTACTTGGAACACAGAGAGCTTTTTTCCGACTATGAACCTATCTTCACGGATGGCTCAAAGTCTGAATCTCATGTTGGTTCGGCAGTAGTTTCTCTGAGCACTGTAATTACAGACGCTCTACCAATTTCAGCATCCATTTACACTGCTGAACTCCATGCGCTAAGAATCGCTCTAGAACATATTTCACTATCATGCGGTAAAAAGTTCATTATTTACACAGATTCCCTGTCAGCCCTTCAAAGCATTGTCTCTTTACATTCATCGTCTCATCCCATCCTTGTGGACATCACATATGCTTTAGCTAATCATCTTAAGAAGAAAGATATCAGATTTTGTTGGATCCCAGGACATGCCGGAATAACTGGAAATGAACTGGCAGACACAGCTGCACGATCAGCGACAGGCTCTTCAGAAAGGTTCCCTATTCCACACTCTGACCTGAAAGCTTGCTTCAGGCTGAAACTGCAAAGTGTATGGCAATCAAACTGGGACCAACAAACTGAAAATAAGTTGCATAGCATCATGCCCATTCTCGCTCCAACTGCGCCATCACTAAGCAATCGCCGTGAGCAGGTGATATGGACTAGGCTGCGCCTAGGACACACCCGCCTAACGCATAGGCATCTCCTGTTGGGTGAACCACCACCCTATTGCGAGAAATGTAATGTCTCACTATCGGTAAAACACATACTCTGTGATTGTCCGCATTCAAATCATCTTAGACATCAGCTTTTTAACTCTGTTGATTTTACTATATCCAGTATTTTAAACAATAGCATCAATTCCTCACTTGTATTTAAATTCATAAGCATCAAGGGTTTTATTAATCATATCTAATTTTAATCTATAGATTTTACGAAAGGCATATAGATTATGCCCGACTAAGGCTTTATGGCCTGCAAATATTATATAACTGTTCTTATTGTCTCTCTTGGCGCAGTATGATCTAAATTGGTCCTTGCGCCATTAAAAATGAACCAAACCAAACCAAACCAAACTTTTCTATTTTCGGAACACATTCGAAGATTTAAAACATTTGAAGATATCGAAAATCATACCGCACATCATATGTACACCTAAATTTAATTTAAGAATACTTTTCCGGAAAAATGCTCGAAGCGTGGGGTTGAAAACACGAGTGTGTAAGATATACACAATGTGATGTGCTGCTACAAAAAAGTAAAAAATAATTTGTATATTTGTAATTTTAATATAGATAATATTCTAACAGAAACATAACGTCAGTAAAGGGTAGGGTATAGTTGCATTAAGGTAGGGAGTGGCCAAGCTGCGCACGCGTGAATTTTTGACTCGCTGAATTTTTTTTTAAAAATTGAAAAAAATTGTTATTTATTATTATTATTACTATTGAAATGTGACTGTTTTAAGACAACCTAACCCCTCAAAATCGGGTCAACAAAATTTTGTAAATAAATGTTTTCTTTTAAGGACATTTATTCAAACTTTTACTCAAAACTAGAAAACATACAGACAAAAACAACCTTTTTTTGTCAGCATCCTCAAAATGTAGTCCTAGTATATATGACTTGGTAAAAACAACTTGAAATTCAACAGCCACTTTAAGTACTGACTGTTTAATTATTATTTTGATTTAAAATATATTTCTAAGAACTGTCATTTTTATTTTGTAATTTACTTAACTGATTGGATCTGTGTTAGCAGTTTTCTCTCATTTCTAAATTCCAATTAAGATTTGCTTTAAAATATAGGTTATTGTGTAAAAAAAAAAAATTCCATAATACCTTACGAATTTTTTTTGTCATTTTATTTTTTTCTTTTGTTGGATGTAGCACGCAAAATTATTTTTTTATCAGAAAGAGGCACTCTTCCCCAAAAGCTGGCCATTCTATGCTAAGATATTTTTTTCAGCTGATTATAGATGTGGCACCATGAACTCCCATGTGACCAACAATATTTTCCATTTTAGGCTTAAAAAATTACACATGTGTGGTTTCATTTATACAAGTAAATAAAATTGAAGGTTCTGTTTGTAATTTGAAATTAACAGCTTTTCACTAAGTGCATTTAAAAGTATATCCGGTACTTATATCAAAAATAAATTTTTTAAATTTGTCTGTGTGTCTTTATGTAGGTTTCGGCTAATCTCTGAATTGCTAACCGATTTTGACTGAATTTTCAGGTGGATAGCTAAAGTTATAAGAAGTAACTTAGGCTAATTTTTATTTTAGAAAAATTAAGGTTACACGATCCACAAAAACAAAATTAAAACCAATGAAATAGTGAACAATATATCGGATGAAATTAGGCTTAACCGGGAAATTCACCCGGTCCGTGCGTGTGTATACTATAAGAACATGTAGTGTAACGTCACTTCTCGAAAACATCAACATCTAGTCGGCTTCTGTGGACCCAACACCCACACGTGCATCTGCAACGCAACCCCTTTTTGACCCCCTCTAGGAATCTTGCTCGTCGACCGGAAGATGAGGGGAGAGATGCTTTGAACTTGCACGAGAGCGGTGACCAACGAATCCTCCTCTCACAAAATAGTGGACTCTAACAATCTATAATTAACTTTAATAACTAATGTATCATTCTGTAAATAATCAATAGTTGTGACGTAAATAAATTCCATATTTAAATTAACCAAGAATACGCTACCGTTATTCTTTCAAACGTTACAGTGGGCCTGAGGAAATGCTTCTTTCTCCTTATGCTGGTCTTTGAAGGGGTTAAGTAATAACTAGAAATCAATGTTTAAACGTAGTCAGCATCCGGCCGTTTATGGATAGGATGAAGCTTCATATTTCTGAACTCGACCTACCTAAAATGCGTATCCAGCAAAGGAACTTTTTCCTATTCCAACCTTGGAATACGCCACGGTTCCATTATATCAACCCTTTTGCCACTTACAGTAAATCCACTGTAGCGCCTGTCGTCTTTCAACGCGTCTTCGCTTACCACCGCAGTCAGTATAGTCGTTATTCGGCCATCTACACTGATGGTTCGAAACGTGCAGATTACGTTGGCTGTGGAGTCGTGATTGAAGATATTATGCACGGTTATAGGCTCGACACTTCTGCAGCATTTTCACTGCCGAAGCTGTCGCCATTTACCGTGCACTTCAATTAATCGACTCCACTATGCCCCGTAAATACTGCATCTATACTGACAGCATGTGTGTACTAGAAGCGCTTGAAACTACCACGATCGCTGCCATCCAGTGGTATGTACAATCCTCGACATTACGAGTCGACTCTACAGCAAGGGTTTCGATATCGTGTTTTGCTGGCTACCAAGTCACGTAGGAATCATAGGCAACGAGCAAGCGGACAGCGCGGCAAAGTCGGCGACGACGCATCTGCCGCTAGCGGTTCCGCTATCGGATATGAAGCGCGTCATCATGCATCATATTTTTAAGATCTGGCAGGAATCATGGTGTAAGCAGTTGGATAACAAACTGCACTCCGTGAAACCTGTCATAGGAGCATGGCCTGTGCTGCCCATGCGAAGAACTGATGTCAAATTGACTCGTCTTCGCATTGGTCATACTCGCTTCACACACAGGCATTTGTTGTTTGGAGAACGCGCTCCTGAATGTCCTTCATGCAAGGTCTCTTACACTGTTCATCACATTTTAATAGATTGTCCAGTTTTTAATACTCATCGCATCACCTTTTTTGTAAATCTGTTTTAACCTTATCTGACTTGGTGGGGGAATCTCCCCACCAAAATCTATTTGCTTTTATAAAGAAAATTGGTTTTTTATATTTAATTTGACTTTTTAAAATGTTTTAACTCTAACTTTATTTTTTATATATGTGCATGCTGGCATGCACATATATAATTATTTTTATGTACTTGTATTTTTTATGTGTATTTTTACATGGTTTTACTGTTTTAACAAACGTGTGGCGCAGTTTAGCCAAATTTGGCTCTTGCGCCAATAACCCCAAAACTCACTCACTCACTCACCACCGCAGTCAGTATAGTCGTTATTCGGCCATCTACACTGATGGTTCGAAACGTGCAGATTACGTTGGCTGTGGAGTCGTGATTGAAGATATTATGCACGGTTATAGGCTCGACACTTCTTGCAGCATTTTCACTGCCGAAGCTGTCGCCATTTACCGTGCACTTCAATTAATCGATTCCACTATGCCCCGTAAATACTGCATCTATACTGACAGCATGAGGTGTACTAGAAGCGCTTGAAAACTACCACGATCGCTGCCATCCAGTGGTATGTACAATACTCGACCTTACGAGTCGACTCTACAGCAAGGGTTTCGATATCGTGTTTTGCTGGCTACCCAGTCACGTAGGAATCATAGGCAACGAGCAAGCGGACAGCGCGGCAAAGTCGGCGACGACCCATCTGCCGCTCGCAGTTCCGCTATCGGATATGAAGCGCGTCATCTTGCATCATATTTTTCAGATCTGGCAGGAATCATGGAGTCAGCAGTTGGATAACAAACTGCACTCTGTGAAACCTGTCATAGGAGCATGGTCTGTGATGCCAATGCGAAGAACTGATGTCAAATTGACTCGTCTTCGCATTGGCCATACTCGCTTCACACACCGGCATTTGTTGTTTGGAGAACGTGCTCCTGAATGTCCTTCATGCCATGTCTCTTACACTGTTCATCACATTTTAATTGATTGTCCAGTTTTTAACCATCATCGCATCACGTTTTTTCATACATCTATTTTAACCTTATCTGACTTGGTGGGGGAATCTCCCCACCAAAATCTATTTGCTTTTATGAAGAAAATTGGATTTTTATATTTCATTTGACTTTTTAAAATGTTTTATCTTTACCTTTATTTTTTATATATGTGCATGCAGGCATGCACATATATAATATTATTTTAATATCGTATTTTTCTTGTGTATTTTTAACATAGTTTTAATATTTTAACAAACGTGTGGCGCAGTATAGCCACCCTGGCTCTTGCGCCATAAAACCCCTTTCACTCACACCCACTGTAGCGCCTTATCGTATCAGCAACGCGTCTTCGCCTACCACCGCAGTCAGTATAGTCGTTATTCGGCCATCTACACTGATGGTTCGAAACGTGCAGATTACGTTGGCTGTGGAGTCGTGATTGAAGATATTATGCACGGTTATAGCTCGACACTTCTTGCATGCATTTTCACTGCCGAAGCTAACTGTCACCATTTACCGTGCACTTCAACAATCGACTCCCATATGCCCCGTAAATACTGCATCTATACTGACAGCATGAGTGTACTAGAATCGCTTGAAAACTACCACGATCGCTGCCATCCAGCAAAGTATGTACAATACTCAATATTCTCGACTGTACAGCAAGGGTTTCGATATCGTGTTTTGCTGGCTGCCAAGTCACGCAGGAATCATAGGCAACGAGCAAGCGGACAGCGCGGCAAAGTCGGCGACGACCCATCTACCGCTCGCAGTTCCGCTATCGGATAAAGCTTCGTCATCATGCATCATATTTTTAAGATCTGGAAGGAATCATGGAGTCCGCAGTTGGATAACAAACTGCACTCTGAAACCTGTCATAGCATTCATCCTTCCACTTCTCATGCCACTGCGAAGAACTGATGTCAAATTGACTCGTCTTCGCATTGGCCATACTCGCTTCACACACAGGCATTTGTTGTTTGGAGAACGCCCCTGAATGTCCTTCATGCCATGTCTCTACACTGTTCATCATATTTTAATAGATTGTCCTGTTTTTTAATAATTATCGCATCACCTTTTTCATTCATCACATTTAACTTTACTGACTTGGTGGGAGAAATACCCCCACCAAAACCTATTTGCTTTTTTATCAGAAGACTTGGGTGATTTTTATATTTGATTTGACTTTTTTAAACTGTTTTAACTGTCTTTATGTTTTAAACACGGGCATGCACATATATAGTAATTATTTTTATATTTTTTTTTCTTGTGTATTTTTAACATATGTAAAATATTTGAGTACGGGAACGTGTGGCGCAGTGAACTTTGAGCCAAAAAATTTTGGCTTTGCGCCATAAAACACTACATTCACTCCATATTTAACGTTAAACGTAGTTAGGTTTTATTTCATGAAAATAGATAAGTTTTTATTTACGTTGAAATTGATAAATTTAATATTGTACATAGAGTTTGTTCAATAAATTTAATACAAAAACCAAAAAATTAACAAAAATACAAAGAAAAAAATAAAATTCTTTTCGATTCACAAATTAGAAGAATAACATTATACTTATAGCATAGGTAGTTCTGTACGTGGAATACATTATTCAATTCGCAGAGCTTACGAAAAGTTAATTAAAACTTTTTTGATAAATTCCACGTGAACGAAGTCACAGGTAAAAGCTATTTAACATAAAATAAATGCATCAGAAAGTAATATTAACGTATTACACATCCAGATACAAACTATTTACACTATTTTTAAGCGTTTATTACACAAAATTTGTAACAATCTGTTACTTTTGCTGAGCAGAAGGAAGGTATTTTCAAAATCGACCTACAAGAGTTTTAGTGTGGGGGTTTATAAATAATAAAAAAATATCTTTTATCAAATATTATATCCACAGACTTCTTAAATTTTTAGTAAACATGGTTTTCTGTTTAGCTGAGATATGCAAAAACCTTTTTTTTCGTTTTGTTTCAATTAATTTACAATTCACGTAAAATTAACTTATTCAAAACTTCTTTATCCTTCAATCTGAATTGTTTAATTTTTTTAATTCACCCTTGCGAGAAACGGGTATACCAGCTAGTATAAAATATGAGTTAAAGTTTTAAACAGAGGGACCAGAATGTTATTAACAATACAGAGAGTTGAGTTTTAAATTAAATTTTCACTTGCTGAAATATATAAATCAATAATTTAAATGTATGTATTAAATTATGCTAATAAAGAGTATACAAATCAAAGTGCACTGAGTATATGAATGACATTGTATTCGGTAAATACACAAAATTCTGTAAAACATCTAAATTTAGCGGTATATACAGGCTTCTTATATGGAGAACATAATAAATTTAAAAAAAAACGTAGATGCTAATAATAATAAAAAAAAATGTTGGCCTATTTTTCTTTAAAAATAATGTTAGTTTATCTCCCTCCCCTTGGATACCTACGTCACTGTTTAAATTCAACAACTGAAATTTATGAACCTCTTAAAGTGTAAAAAATCTCGTGAGTGAGTGAGTGAATTTGGGGTTTTATGGCGCAAGAGCCAAAATTGGCTATACTGCGCCACACGTTTGTTAAAAGTATTAAAACATGGTAAAAATACACATAAAAAAACAAGGACATAAAAATAATTATATATGTGCATGCCAGCATGCACATATATAAAAATAAAAAAGTTAAAACATTTTAAAAAGTCAAATTAAATATAAAAATCCAATTCTTCTGATAAAAGCAAATAGATTTTGGTGGAGAGATTCCCCCACCAAGTCAGATAAGGTTAAAAAGATTTATGAAAAGTGATGCGATGATGGTTAAAAACTGGACAATCTATTAAAATGTGATGAACAGTGTAAGAGACATGGCATGAAGGACATTCAGGAGCACGTTCTCCAAACAACAAATGCCTGTGTGTGAAGCAAAGAGTATGGCCAATGCGAAGACGAGTCAATTTGACATCAGTTCTTCGCATTGGCATCACAGGCCATGCTCTATGACAGGTTTCACAGAGTGCAGTTTGTTATTCAACTGCTGACTCCATGATTCCTGCCAGATCTTAAAAATATGATGCATGATGACGCGCTTCATATCCGATAGTCGGAACAGCTAGCGGCAGATGCGTCGTCGCCGACTTTGCCGCGCTGTCCGCTTGCTCGTTGCCTATGATTCCTACGTGACTTGGTAGCCAGCAAAACACGATATCGAAACCCTTGCTGTAGAGTCGACTCGTAATGTCGAGTATTTTACAAACCACTGGATGACATCGATCTTTATAGTTTTCAAGCGCTTCGAGTACACTCATGCTGTCAGTATAGATGCAGTATTTACGGGGCATATGGGAGTCGATTAATTGAAGTGCACATAAATGGCGACAGCTTCGGCAGTGAAAATGCTGCAAGAAGTCGAGCCTATAACCGTGCATAATATCTTCAATCACGACTCCACAGCCAACGTAATCTGCACGTTTCGAACCATCAGTGTAGATGGCCGAATAATGACTATACGTAAAAAATCTCGTGTCAAACTTTCCAGCTAATGAGTTTTAAAGTTTGGACAAGTTTTTATTTCTTTAAACGTTATTTGAAATCGTATTTAGAATTTGTGTGCTAGCACTATGAATAAATTTGTCACGAAAAATAACTAAAATAGCTGTTATTTTAAAACAAATGAATTAAACACTTAAAGAAAAAAAAGCATTATAACACTTTATAAAGGATTGGTTATACTGGTTGAAAATTGCTATTCACAAATAAGCGAAAGGCGTATTCATCCGAGTTCTTATCCAAAAACTGCTTGGACATCCACTGCCCTTCTCCAGTGCTCCCGAGGTGCCCTAGTGATCTTTTCATCTTCCTTTTCCCTAGGGGTTTCTGTCTTTGGTAAACACGGGCTTCCGAACCCGGGAACCCTAGTGATCCTTCTCTATTTTCGGCCCTTTTTCTTGCCATTCCAATTTCCCTTTCCTTCTTTTCCACCTCAGGGGCTTACTTTCGGGTGAGTACGGTAGGCCACGTCCCCGAGGTACCCGAGTGAATTTTGAAAAGAAAGAAAAACACCAAAAATATTTGTTTAGTTAAACTCTAAGTTACAGGTTTCTATATTTCACGTTTTCTTTCTTTCAGTTAGGGGTTGTTTTGTGGTTACTTTTATTTTTCATATTTTCAGTTTCATTATTTCTACTATTTTGATTTTGGTTTATTTCTTTGGGGTATTTAAAATAAATGAATTTTCCTTTTTGATTTCCGTAATGTTAAGACTGGTTTTTGAGTCTGACCCGCATGTTTGCCGTAAGATGGTCGACCTTGTACCGGGGAAAGTGGAGTCTGGGGTTCCTGTTGCGTGCCCTTTGGCCCATGCTTCTCCGTAGACGGGAGGCAGGAGTGAGCCCGCTCCTTCAATCGGCTAGTGATTAGTTCTGCGGATTCCAATACGGGTTCTTTTGGAATACCAAAGACGGTTGGTTTAGGTTAGTATTGCAGTTATGCCCTGGGTGAACTGGCGGATCTTACATCCCGAACCTGTAATACTACACCCAGTACCACCTCTGAGGTAAGTGCCGTGCCCCACGCATGTCAGATGATCAGCTCACTGCCTCCCCTTGTTGGGCTCCATGGTGGGTGGAGGCGTACTGGGATGAACACAAAAACACTATCATGGAACCCATGGAACTCTCCTTCATTGGAGCAACAAATTGTATTCAGAATGACAACAGAAATGACAATCGATCTCCTCACACAGCCACAAGAATTTAGCGATTCTGCTAGATTCTTTATTCTGAAAACCCCTACCACCTTTTCCACCGTATCACCTTTTCTAATCGAGAAGGCGATCACAAGTAGCATTGGGCCGGTCAAGACAATTCGCAAGATGCGCTCCGGGGAATTGTTCCTCGAAGTAGCATCGGCGAAACAGTCTTCCGCCCTCAGGATACTACGTAAAATGGCCCATATTGACGTCACTATCGTTCCTCACAACACCCTCAACTATTCACGAGGCGTCATCTCGGCAACGGATTTGTTGAATGTGTCAACAGAGGAAATCAAAGGAGAATATGGTGGATCAGAAGGTCTGTGAAGTTCGGCGAATTACGATTCGGCGGGATGGCCAGGTGCTTAACACTAACCACCTCATCCTGACCTTTTCGACGCCTGAACTCCACAGTCCTTAAAGGCCGCTTATCTCCATTGCCCTGTTCGACCTTACATTCCAAATCCGCTCCGTTGCTTTCAATGCCAAAATTTGGTCATTCTAAAACAGTCTGCCGCGGCCAGCCAACCTGCTCTAGATGTGCAGAGGTAGGCCATGATAGCGCAGACTGTAAAGCAAAGGAACGATGTGTCAATTGTAAAGGGGATCATTCATCGTTTTTCTCGATCTTGTCCGACATGGATATTGGAAAAGGAGATCACGGCAGTTAAGATTAAGAATAAACTTTCTTATCCGGAGGCTCGGCATGTTGTATCGTCCCGCACGCCAGTTTCTGTAAAAAGCTATGCGTCGGCAACCAGCAAAACATATGTATCAACAGCCATTCAGGTAGACGCAAGTTCGTCTCCAAAATCTTCACAGTCCGGTTCTGTGAAACCGAAGACAATTGCAGTGGATACAGACGTACGTGTATCCACTCCACCCACTGTTAAAAAGACAAGAAAAGCACGCATCAAGGAATCGGGGGTGCATGCTCACAAAAAAAAGAGGTCGAACCTCTCTAAAAAACCCCATGACATGGGAGACGATGTCATGGAAATTCATGCATCCCAAAGCGACGAAAGTCTGATGGACGATCTGCCGCCCAGTCCTTCGTATTCTGGCTCCTTGCGAGGAGCAAGTGCGAAGACTTGATGACCTCCTTTATCTCCTGGAACTGCCGTGGTCTAAGAACTCGACTTGATGATCTCAAATCACTCCTCTCCACGCACAAGCCCGCATGCGTTGCTCTTCAGGAGACATTTCTGAAGAGTACCATGACAATGCAAGTGCGTGGTTATAATTGTGTACGACGGGATGTAGATGGCGATACATCTCCAAACGGAGGTGTATGCCTTTTTACGTCCCATCTATATCCCAGTAATGTCGTCACACTGCACACATCATTACAGGCTGTGGCTGTTCGGATTCACATCCATTCTTTAGTCACAGTCTGTTGTGTTTATTTACCACCCAACGATGTTGTGCCACAAGTGGATTTGAATCATTTAGTCAGTCAATTGCCAGCTCCATTTATTTTGCTCGGTGACTTTAACGGACACAGCCCTCTGTGGGGGCATGATGTTACAAATTCTCGTGGGCGACAGATCAAACAGTTGATTTCTGATCACTGTCTCTGTCTGCTGAACAACGACGAGAAAACGTATTTCCATGCACCCACGAGGACATTTCACTCCTCGATCTAGCCATCTGTTCGCCAACTCTGCTACCGATGTTGAATTTCGAGGTTGCAAACGATCTGCACAACAGCGATCATTTCCCTCTCCTAGTCTCGCATGTTAATGGTGCGGGGGACACGTTTTCGTCCCCCCACTTATCATTTTCATCGCGCAGACTGGGATAAATTCACGCGGTTAGCGATTATCACGGGCACAATGGTTCAGAACAGGGCAGTTGATGAAGCAGTTTTCAATGTCACTGAAGCTATTCGGAATGCTGCCGATGCAGCCATTCCCAAAACATCCAATTCCCCTCGAAAGCTGTGCAAACCATGGTGGAACGCTTCCTGCCAACAAGCCAAAAAGGAACAAAGGAGGGCGTGGGGTATTTTCAGGAGGTACCCCACCACTGATAATCTCATAGCGTTCACCCCGTC
Organism: Trichonephila clavipes; assembly: GCA_019973935.1. Taxonomy (NCBI): domain Eukaryota; kingdom Metazoa; phylum Arthropoda; class Arachnida; order Araneae; family Nephilidae; genus Trichonephila; species Trichonephila clavipes. Next base: position 36,080 of record BMAU01000238.1, on the reverse strand, counting down.
AGGGCTCAATACTTTAGGTGAGTGCGGGTTTTCAATCACGCTCCCGAGGTACCCCAGTGATCTTTTTTCCTTCTCCCTTCCCCCTTTTTTTCTTTCTTTAGACATTTGTTTGCTTTGGGGATAGTTTTCGTTTATGGTTTTTTGTGATAAGATATCACTGTTTTCTTTAAATAACCCACAATTATTGTTTCCCCCTTTTTTGTTCTCTAACTTTTTTTTCAAAAATATAAAAATCCAAAAAAAAATTATAAGATACGTTTTTAAAAATTAAAAAAAAAAATACCATTTATTTTTTTCCTAACCAAATAACAGGTCGGCGGCGTATCAATGCCGATCTGCTGCATGCCTAGCCCTTAGCTCTAGGGGTCTCAGTACCACCCTTTTAGCCTCTCCCGCGAGGGATACTAATTGGGCAGCGGAAAGGATCCTTTTGGGGAAGGGTATGTGGCGGAAGAGTTGCGTGCGTCGTCGGTGACGGCTCCAAGGAACGCTCTGCCGAAAGCGGTCCCAGAGGACGAGGAACTTGGTTGCGGATGGCTAGGCGGCGGGGACTCCTTCATATCGAGAAATCCTCCTTGGCTTCGGCCTTGGACCGTGCCCGGCAGCACGTTATGGGGGTTTCCCCGGTGTCTAGCTTTGAAGAATCCTCCGGCGGTTACACTGGGCACGTTAGAAAAGTGTGGGAATTCGTGGCCTGGCGGGGGCCGCGATGGAACTAGAAGGAATCCGTGTAGCCAAAAAAAATGGAGACAACAAAAGAGAATAGCGTTTTGGTTCCGGAAAGGCTTTCGCCTCCAGCGCCAAAAAAAAAATTCTCTCCTTCCTGGGCCGACCGTGTCGAGTCTTCGACACCGTCAGCCAGTCTCCATTTTAACTCCTCGCCCATCGAGGAGCAACAAATTTCAACTTGTAGATTTTTCATTATGTCCAAAACCGATACTTTTTCCAACGTATCCCCTTTTTTGATTCACAAAGGAATAACAGCTTGTGTAGGTGACGTAAAGACTATTCGAAAAATGCGTTCTGGGGACCTTTTTCCTCGAAGTTACTTCATCAAAACAGGCTTTAGCTCTTGCTAGCCTGAAGCAATTGGCACACTTTGATATTCAGGTTAAACAACATGCAACCTTGAACTATTCTCGAGGAGTAATCTCCGCAGCGGATTTATATAACGTGACCGAAGAGGAAATATTAGAAAATATGGCAGAGCAAAAAGTATCCCAAGTCAGGCGAATAACCATAAGGCGGGATGGACAAGTGCTTAAAACAAAGCACCTCATCCTGACCTTTCTACGCCTGATCTTCCTCAGTCCGTTAAGGTTGCATACCTACATTGTCCTGTAAGACCATATATTCCAAATCCGTTGCGTTGCTTTCAATGTCAGCGCTTTGGGCATTCTAAGACCACATGCCGAGGCCAACCAACGTGCGCTCGTTGCGCAGAGGTTGGTCATGACAGCGCTGATTGTAAGGCAAGAGAAAAATGTGTCAATTGTAAAGGAGACCACCCTTCATACTCTAGATCTTGCCCAACGTGGTCCATCGAAAAGGAAATTACTGCCTTAAAAATAAAAATAAAATTTCCTATCCAGAAGCTCGGCGTATTGTTTCCTCACGCACGCCAGTTTCTGGAATTAGTTATGCAGCTATAACCAAAAAACATACGAAGACAATAGCTATTCAAACCGACGAACCTACAACAACCACGCCTAGCTCACCTACACCAGGAAAAATAACCGCAAAACCTAACTTCATTACAGTGGATACAAGTAAGCCGGTATCCACTCCACCCAATGTCAAAAAAACCCGAAAAACTCGAATAAAAGAATCTGGGGTACTAGCTAATAAGAAAAAGAGGTCGAACCTCTCCAAAAACTCCATGACATGGGGGAGGATGTCATGGAAATCCATGCATCCCAAAGTGACGAAAGTTTACTGGATGATCTGTCGCCCAAACCTTCGTCCTCTGGCTCCTTGCGAGGAGCAAGTGCGAAGTCTTGATGCCCTCCTTTATCTCCTGGAACTGCCGTGGTCTAAGAACTCGACTTGATGATCTCAAATCCATCATATCCACGTACCAGCCCGCATGCGTTGCTCTTCAGGAGACATTTCTGAAGAGTACCATGACAATGCAAGTGCGTGGTTATAATTGTGTACGACGGGATGTAGATGGCGATACATCTCCAACCGGAGGTGTATGCCTCTTCACGTCTAATCTGTTTCCCAGTAATGTCGTCACACTGCACACATCATTACAGGCTGTGGCTGTTCGGATTCACATCCATTCTTTAGTCACAGTCTGTTGTGTTTATTTACCTCCCAACGATGTTGTGCCACAAGTGGATTTGAATCGTTTAGTCAGTCAATTGCCAGCTCCATTTCTTCTGCTCGGTGACTTTAACGGACACAGCCCTCTGTGGGGGCATGATACAAATTCTCGCGGGCGACAGATCGAACAGTTGATTTCTGATCACTGTCTCTGTCTGCTGAACAATGACGAGAAAACGTATTTCCATGCACCCACGAGGACATTTCACTCCCTCGATCTAGCCATCTGTTCGCCAACTCTGCTACCGATGTTGAATTTCGAAGTTGCAAACGATCTGCACAACAGCGATCATTTCCCTCTCCTAGTCTCGCATGTTAATGGTGCGGGGACACGTTTTCGTCCCCCCACTTATCATTTTCATCGCGCAGACTGGGATAAATTCACACGGTTAGCGATTATCACAGGCACAATGGTTCAGAACAGGGCAGTTGATGAAGCAGTCTTCAATGTCACTGAAGCTATTCGGAATGCTGCCGATGCAGCAATTCCCAAAACATCAAATTCTCCTCGAAAGCTGTGCAAACCATGGTGGAACGCTTCCTGCCAACAAGCCAAAAAGGAACAAAGGAGGGCGTGGGGTATTTTCAGGAGGTACCCCACCACTGATAATCTCATAGCGTTCAAACGTGCGAAAGCGTTAGCTCGTAGAATACGTCGTCAATGCCAGAGAGAATCTTGGATCAAGTATGTGTCTTCAATCACATCGTCAACTACCAGCCAACAGTTATGGAGAAAGGTCAAAGCAGCGAATGGCCTTTATCGGGATTTTAACATTCCGATATTGGAAACTTCTACTGCTTTGTATTCGTCACCTTTAGATGTGGCCAACTTGATTGGCCAAACATTTGCTAGTGTGTCCAGCTCCGATTCATATAGCCCTGCATTCCAGGCGACTAAGAATCGTTTAGAGCGGACACCTATCAACTTCAGGTGCCGACAACCTTTACCATATAACTGTGACTTTGACATGTTTGAATTGAAGAGAGCCTTATCATCGGCCCACAATACTAGTCCAGGTCCTGATGGAATATCCTATGTATTGCTTCGCCATTTGAGCGAGGATTCACTAGTAAGTCTCCTTTACCTATTCAACCGAATATGGAGGGAGCAGGTGTATCCTACTCAATGGCAAGAAGCCATAGTGATCCCCATTCTAAAACCTGGAAAAGATCCAAAGAACCCTCTCAGCTATCGACCGATAGCACTCACGAGCTGCCTTTGTAAGACACTAGAACGTATGGTCAATGCCCGTCTCGTTTACCAGTTAGAAAAGAACAAATGCATTCCTCTGTTTCAGAGTGGCTTCCGTAAAGGAAGGTCCACTCTCGATAACATCATTCAGCTGGAAAACAAAATTAGAAACGCTTTTGTCCGGAGGAATCATTTAGTTTCTATCTTTTTCGATATCGAGAAGGCATATGATCGTACTTGGCGCTATGGGATACTTCGCACTTTATTTAATTTTGGATTCAGAGGCAATTTGCCTACTTTTATTAAAAATTTTTTAAATCTTCGTACTTTTAGAGTGAGACTGGGTGGCACTCTCTCTGCTCCTTTTACCCAAGCTGAGGGAGTTCCTCAGGGGAGTATTTTGAGTGTCACCCTTTTTATTTGTCATATTTCATCCATCTTAAATGTTTTATCGCCTTCTATACAGGCTTCACTATACGTGGACGATCTACAGATCAGTTGTGAAGGTTCGGACATGCGCATGATTGAACGGCAGTTGCAAACTGCCGTCAACAACATTTTAAAATGGTGCGACACCAACGGTCATAGTATTTCTGCGAGCAAGAGTTGCTGCGTGCACTTTTGCCGCAAACGGGGTATTCATCCCGACCCCGAAATACGCATCCGTGATATACAAATTCCCGTAGTTCCCGACGTACGATTCCTCGGAGTAATTTTCGACCGCCGGCTCACTTTCCTTCCGCATATTTTACATTTGCGGAAGAGGTGTGAAAAGTCTTTAAACCTCTTGAAGGTGTTGTCAAACACCTCTTGGGGGCGGATCGAACATCATTACTCCGAGTGTATCAGGCAATCGTACTCTCTCGCATCGACTACGGATGTGTTGCATACGGATCAGCGTGCAACTCTACTCTGCAAAAACTTGACCCCGTCCACCATATGGCACTGAGAATCTGCTCGGGTGCGTTTCGCACATCACCGGTGCAGAGTCTCTATGTTAACTGTCATCAGCTTCCTCTAGATCTTCGACGGAGGAAGCTGTCTCTTGCGTTTTATTTTAAGATCTTGTCCGTGCCTTCACATCCTCTGCAGAATGTGTATATGAGTACCAGCATGAAGAGACTTTATGATGCACGGCCGTCTAACATCCGGCCGTTTATGGATAGGATGAAGCTTCATATTTCTGAACTCGACCTACCTAACGTGCGTATCCAGCAAAGGAACCTTTTCCTATTCCAACCTTGGAATACGCCACGGTTCCATTATATCAACCCTTTTGCCACTTACAGTAAATCCACTGTAGCGCCTGTCGTCTTTCAACGCGTCTTCGCCTACCACCGCAGTCAGTATAGTCGTTATTCGGCCATCTACACTGATGGTTCGAAACGTGCAGATTACGTTGGCTGTGGAGTCGTGATTGAAGATATTATGCACGGTTATAGGCTCGACACTTCTTGCAGCATTTTCACTGCCGAAGCTGTCGCCATTTACCGTGCACTTCAATTAATCGACTCCACTATGCCCCGTAAATACTGCATCTATACTGACAGCATGAGTGTACTCGAAGCGCTTGAAAACTACCACGATCGCTGCCATCCAGTGGTATGTACAATACTCGACATTACGAGTCGACTCTACAGCAAGGGTTTCGATATCGTGTTTTGCTGGCTACCAAGTCACGTAGGAATCATAGGCAACGAGCAAGCGGACAGCGCGGCAAAGTCGGCGACGACGCATCTGCCGCTAGCGGTTCCGCTATCGGATATGAAGCGCGTCATCATGCATCATATTTTTAAGATCTGGCAGGAATCATGGAGTCAGCAGTTGGATAACAAACTGCACTCTGTGAAACCTGTCATAGGAGCATGGCCTGTGATGCCAATGCGAAGAACTGATGTCAAATTGACTCGTCTTCGCATTGGTCATACTCGCTTCACACTCACAGGCATTTGTTGTTTGGAGAACGCGCTCCTGAATGTCCTTCATGCAATGTCTCTTACACTGTTGGTCACATTTTAATCGATTGTCCAGTTTTTAATAATTATCGCATGACCTTTTTTCATAAATCTTTTTTAACCTTATCTGACTTGGTGGGGGAATCTCCCCACCAAAATCTATTTGCTTTTATGAAGAAAATTGGTTTTTATATTTAATTTGACTTTTTAAAATGTTTTAACTTTAACTTTATTTTTTATATATGTGCATGCAGGCATGCACATATATAATTTATTTTTATGTAATTGTATTTTTTTGTGTATTTTTAACATAGTTTTAATATTTTAACAAACGTGTGGCGCAGTATAGCCAATTTTGGCTCTTGCGCCATAAAACCCAAATTCACTCACTCACTCACTCTCACCTTTTACCCAATTGAGGGAGTTCTGTTTCTTAAGTATTTTGAGTGTCACCCTTTTTTATTTGTCATATTTCATCCATCTTAAATATTTTATCAAACCACCAAAAAAACCTATTTGCTTCACTATACGTGGACGATCTTGGATTTTCAGTTGTAATCTCGACATTTTAAACTGATTGAACGGCAGTTTTCTATGTCAACAACATTTAAAATGGACGACAACATACGGTCATAGTTTTCTTGCAAGAGTTGCTGCGTACACTTTTGCCGCAAACGGGGTATTCATCCCGACCCAAATATGCATCCGTGATATACAAATTCCCGAATTCGGACGTAGACGATGGTCTCCCCGGAGTAATGGCAGTCGACCGCCGGCTCAAAAATCATTCCGCATATTTTTTTTCATTTCGGAAGAGGTCAAAAATTGTCTTTAAACCGCTTGACGGTGTTTCAAACATTTTTTTTGGGGGGCGGATAAGAACATCATTACTATTTTAATTTTGGTTTATTTCTTATTTGAAAACCTAATCTTTTGTTTTAAAATCGAACAGATGTTTTTCTATTTTCGGATTTGCAACTCTTTGCAAAAACTTGACCCGTACCGTTTACGAGATTCTGCTTGCGCTAAATGTTTTGGCCCATTTCGCCATCACCGGTGCAGAATCTACTCCTGTCAATCGGCTCATCAGCTTCCTCTATTCTTCGACGGAGGAAGCTGTGGAATCTCTTGAATATGTTTTATTTTAAGATTTGTCCCCCTTCAGGGGCATCACCTTCTTTGTGATATGAGTTCAGCTGAAGAGACTTTGAGTGATCATTTCCTTCTAACATCCGGCCGTTTATGTCTTTTTAAAGCTTCATATTTTTGAACTCGACCTCCTAACGGGTACCAGCAAAGCTTTAAGATTTTCCCCTTTTTACGCACTTCAATTTCCATTATTTCAACCTCTGGCCACTTTCAGTGCAAAATCCACTGTAGCGCCTGTCGTGCGATTTTCAACGGTCGTCTTCGCCTAAAACGCAGTCAGTATTTGTTATTCGGCCATCTACACTGAATGGTTCGAAACGCAAAAAATACGTTGTTTGTGTGAGTCGTGATTGAAGATATTATGCACGATTATTTAGTTCTTGACACTTCTTGGTTAATTTTCACTGCCGAATTTGCCATTTTGAGTTTAATTATTTCGACTCATTTGCCCCGTAAATTTGCATTATTTCTTTAGTGTACCTTCTTTGAAAACAAACGATCGCTCTTGGGGTCCAGTGATATGTACATACTGGATATTTTTCGAGTCGACTCTGTTTATGGGGACAGCAAGGGTTTCGATATCGTGTTTTCTGGCAATACCAAGTCACGTAGGAAAATATAAACAAAGAGCAAAGCGGACAGCGCGGCAAAGTCGGCGACGAAAATTCTGCCGCTAGCTTTTGTTCCGCTATCGGATATGAAGCGCGTCATCATGCATCATATTTTTGATCTGGCAGGAATCATGGAGTCAGCAGTTGGATAACAAACTGCACTCTGTGAAACCTGTCATAGAGCGGAAAGGATGCCAATGCGTTTTAGAGCTGATGTCAAATTGACTCGTCTTCGCATTGTCTATACTGTGTTGAGTTCACCACAGGCATTTGTTGTTTGGATGAACGTGCTCCTGAATGTCCTTCATGCCATGCCTTTACTGTTCATCACATTTTAATAGATTGTCCTTTTTAAAAACTCATCGCATGACCTTTTACATCAATCTGTTTTCCTATCTCCACTTGGGGGGAATCTCCCCGCCAAAATCATTTTTTATCAGAAGAATTTTTTTATATTTAATTTGACTTTTTAAAATGTTTTAACCTTTCGTTATTTTTATATATGTGCATCGCCTACCAGCATGCACATATATAAATATTTTTATGTCACTTGTATTTTTATGTGTATTTTTACCACGTGTTTTTATAATTTTAACAAACGTGTGGCGCAGATAGCCAATTTTGGCTTTTGCACCATAAAACCCCAAATTCACTACTTTTTCCACGCCCTTCTCTAGTTTGAACCAAATGCCACGTTTGGGCCCCTCAGGGGCTCACCTTCTTTAGGTGAGTACGGGTTTCACGCTCCCGAGGTGCCCTAGTGATCTTTTCTTTCTCCCTAGGGGTTTACTGTCTTTGGTAAACACGGGCTTCACGAACCCGGGGTAGTGAACCTTCTCTATTTTCGGCCCTCTTTCTTGCCATTAAATTTCCCTTTTCTTCTTTTCCACCTCAGGGGCTCACTTTCGGGTGAGTACGGGAGGCCACGTCCCCGAGGTACCCGAGTGAATTTTGAAAAGAAAAAAAAAAGTGCAAAAAATATTTGCTTAGTTAGTGTTTAAGTTACAGGTCAATATTTAACGTTTTATTTAGTTCAGTTAGGGGTTGTTTTGTGGTTAATTTTATTTTGCATATTTTAAGTTTAATTATTTCTACTATTTTAATTTCGGTTTATTTCTTTGGGGTATTTAAAACAAATGATTTTACTTTTCGCATTTCGTAATGTTAAGACTGGTTTTTGAGTCTGACCCGCATGTTTGCCGTGTGCGGCGACCCGTACCGGGGAAAGTGGAGTCTGGGGTTCCTGTTGCGTGCCCTTTGGCCCATGCTTCTCCGTAGACGGGAGGCAGGAGTGAGCCCGCTCCTGTCAATCGGCTAGTGATTAGTTCTGCGGTTTCCAATACGGGTTCTTTTGGAATACCAAAGACGGTTGCTTTAGGGTTAGTATTGCAGTTAGGGGTGCCCTGGGTGAACTGGCGGATCACATCCCGAACCTGTACTACTACACTCCCAGTACCACCTCTGAGGTAAGTGCCGTGCCTGACGCATGTCAAATGATCCGGCGGGCTGCCTCCCCTTGTTGGGCTCCATGGTGGGTGGAGGCGTACTGGGATGAACACAAAAAAACACTCATGGAACCCAGCAGTAAATCTCCTTCAGTGGAAAACATCACATCGTAAGTGACATTTTCTGATGATCTAAATTTTTCGCTATTTTATATAAAAAACTCCTGCTACTTTTACTAATGCAAGTTCACCTTTCCTACTTGAAAAGCTATAACTGGCAGTATAGGGGGAGTCAAGTCGATTCGTAAGATGCGCTCTGGGGACTTGTTATCGAAAATCATCTTCGAAACAAGCGTACCGCCCTTATGCGTTGCTGCAAAAGCTTGCTCATTTAGACATTACCGTAAAGACATACAAATTTAAATTATTCGCGTGTAGATGGCGTTATTTCGCCAGCGGATTTCTTACCAACGTGTCGACTGAGGAAAAACTGAAAATATGAAGGCCCAAAAGGTCTGTGATGTCAGGCGTTAACGATATAGGCAATGGACAGGTGCTGAACACAAAGCACCTCATCCTGACCTTTTCTACACCTGATCTTCCACAGACCGTTAAAATGGCCTACATACAATGCCCAGTTCGACCGTACATCCCAAATCCGCTGCGCTGCTTTCAGTGCCAACGATACGGCCACTCAAAGAACGTCTGTCGGGGCCAGCCTACCTGCCCTCGTTGCGGGGAATCGGGCCACGACAGCGCAGATTGTAAAAAGAGCAGATGTTTAAACTGTAAATGTGAGCATCCGGCGTATTCACGCTCCTGTCCTACTTGGATTACGGAAAAGAGATAACAGCTGTTAAGATAAAAGAAAAAAATTTCCTACCCAGAGGCACGGCGTGTTGTTTTGTCACGCACGCCGGTGATCTGGTTGATCGTTAATTTTAATGGCAAAAACATCATAAGTATTTCGATCACAGTGGCTATTCAAGTGCAAGAAACATCTCACTCAAAAGATACCAGAAACCGGTGTCATGTACATTTAAAAATATATGTATAAAACTATACAATGTTAAGCCATGTATGCCACTCCATGTAATACAGGATTAAAAATAAAAAGAAACACACAAATCCAAAAAAAATGTAAAAATCCAAAAACACATTTCATAAAAAATGTCATGGCAAATTCCACGATCCCAAAGGACGAAAGTCCCCCACCATTGTCGCCCAGGTTAAAACAGATCTTCTGGCTCCTTGAAATGAAAGATTTTTTATATTTCAATCGGGCAAGGTGACGCGATGACGATTAAACACTTTATCTCCTGGATACTGCCGTGGTTAAAAATATGATAGACGAATCAAATCCATCATTTCCACGTACCAGCCCGCATTTTGCTCTTTAGAAGACCTTTCTAAAAAAGTGTTGACAATGCGAAGTGCGTGCGTTATAATCATGTCTTCGACGGGATGTGATGGCCAATGATCTTTAAGTGGAAGGATGAATGCTATTCACATTGTTGATCTGTTGATCCCAAGTCTGTCGTCACACTGCACACATCGAATATAGCTCTGGCTGTTGATTCACATCCATTCTTTAGTCACAGTCTGCTGTGTTTATGGACCACCAGCCTGTTCAACGATGTTGTACCCACGTGTCCAAGTGGATTTGAATCATTTAGTCAAAATTGCCCTCCTTTTAGTTTGCTCGGTGACTTTAATGGACACGATCACAGTGGGGGCCTGATGATCAAATTCTCGTGGGCGACAGATCGAAAAGTTGATTTCTAGATCACTCTCTGTCTGCTGAACAACGACAAAAAACGGTTTCCATGAACCCATTTGGACATTTCACGATTTTCGAATAAAACCATGTTTCGCCAACCTGCACTAAAGATGTTGAATTTCGAAAAAAACGATAAAATGGTACAAAAAAAATAACATTTCCCTCAACATGTCTGCATGTTAATGGTCCGGGGACGGGTTTTCGTCCCCCCACTTATCATTTTCATCGGCAAACTTGCTAATAAATTCACACGGTTACCGATTATCTCATAGCACAATGGTTGTGATAGAACTGGGCAATTGATGAAGCTGGGTTCAATGTCACTGATTATTTTTCTGGATGCTTATGTTATGATGGGCCATTTAGAAGACAGCCTTTGCTCTTTCCAAAAGGTTTGATGTTAAATGAACGGGTGATAACGTCGGTTGGGACCAACAAGAGCAAACCTTTTAATGGGTGAGGGCGTGGGGAATAAAATTTTGCAAATATTGCCCCGCCTGTAGTTCTCATAGCGTTCAAACCGTACAAAGCTTAACTCGTAGAATACGTCGCAATGCCAGAGAGAATCTTGGATCCAGTATGCTTCAATCCCATCGTTTTAACTACCAGTCACGAGTTATGAACTGCGGTCAAAAGCACGAATGGCCTTTATCGTTTTAAACCGATATGAAACTTCTAGCTTATTCCACCTGCGTGGTACACTCGATTAACGAGAAATATTTTGCTCCCCATAAAGTGTTTGATAGCTACCGATTCAAAGCCCACGCATTCCAGGCTCTAAGAATCGTGCTAGTGCTCACCTATCAGCACATCGGATAACCTGTACCAATGTGACTTTGACAAAAAAACAGCTCGAATGCATCAACCCACTGAACCTAGTCCAGGTCCTGATTGTTCCATCAAAAACTTCGCCATTTCGAACGAAGATTCACTAGTAAGTCCTCCTTAGCAAATTCAACCGAATCCGGTGAAAAATAATTTCAAAGAACAGAGAGCGATTCGCCGAAAAGCCGAAAAGATCCTAAGAACTCGTCAAAGGGATCTTAGACCACAGTTAACTTTGGATCCCTAAAAAATGGTCAAGACTTTTCGTTTACCGAAAAATAAATGAACAAATGCATGATTGTTCCAGAAGATGGCTCTCATGGATATTCAATCCAGGCCTTCGATAACATCATTCAGCTCCAGAGGAGGAGCGAGTGCGGCACAATAATGACCTTTTGTCCTGGAACTGCCGTGGTTTGAGGACTAGACTCAATGATATCAAATCCATCATATCCACGTACCAGCCCGCATGTGTTGCTCTTCAGCACTTTTTTGAAGAGCACCATGACAATGCAAGTACGTGGTTTATTGTGTAACGGGATGTTTTCAATGGCGATACATCTCCAAACGGAGGTGTATGCCTCTTGCTCCTCTATTCTGTATCCCAGTATTTTGATCGTCACACTGCACACATCGTTACAGGCTGTGGCTGTACGGATTCACATCCGTTCTTTAGTCACAGTCTGCTGTGTTTATCTACCACCTAACGATGTTGTGCCAAAGTGGTTTGAATCAATTAGTCAGCCAATTTCCAGCTCCTTTTATTTTGCTCGGTGACTTTAATGGACACAGCCCTCTGTGGGCATGATGATACAAACTCCCGTGGGCGACAGATTGAACAGTTGATCTCCGCCGATCACTTTCTTCCGTATTTTACAACAACGACGAGAAAACATATTTCCATGCACCTCGAGGACGTTTCAAACCCTCGATCTTGCCATTTGTACGTCAACATCTTACTACCGAGTTGAATTTTGAGGTTGCAATCGATCTCATAACAGCATCACTTCCCTCTGTAGTCTCGCATGTTAATGGTGCAACTCTACTCTGCAAAAATTGCCCTCCACCATATCGTTTTCATCGCGCAGACTGGGATACATCACACGGTTAGCAGTTATAACTGGCATAATGGTTCAAGACGGGGACTGATGATGCCGTTTTATGCGTAATTCACTGAAGATCTTTCCGATGCAGCAATTCAAACATCCTTTCGTCGAAAGCTGTGCAAACCATGGTGGAATTCAGCTTTATGCCAACAAGGCCAAAAGGAACAAATCCGGCCGTGGTTATTTTCCGGAGGTTCCCCACACTGATAATCTCATAGCGTTCAATCCAGCAAATACGGAACCTTTTCTTCTATTCCACCAGTCACGGGTTTGGAGAATAAAGCGCCCGGTTCCCGATATCAAACTTCTACTGTGATCTTTTGCCAACTTGATTGGCAAAACATTTGTAAATCCACTATAGTTTACTGTCTTTCAAACACGGGCTTCACCTAACCGCAAACCCTAGTATGAACCTTATTCGGCCATCTACACTGATGGTTCGAAACGCTGCAGATTCGTTGGCTTGGAGTCATATTATGCACGGTTATGCCCTATCGACACTTCTTCAGCATTTTCACTGCCGAAGGGTCGCCATTTACACGTGCACCCTCAGTGATTCTCGACTTTTTCTTGCCATTCAATTTCCCTTTTCTTCTTTTCTGACCTCAGGGGGCTCACTTTCCAGCGTCCCCGAGGTACCATCGAGTGAATTTTGAAAAGAAAAAAAACCCGAAAAAAAATATTTGACTTAGTTAGTGTTTCAGTTACAGGTCAATATTTAACGTTATATTTAGTTCAGTTAGGGGTTGTTTTTGTGGTTAATTTTATTTTGGATATTTTGAGTTTTATTATTTCTACTATTTTAATTTTGGTTTATTTCTTTGGGGTATTTAAAACAAATGAATTTTACTTTTGACTACAGTAATGTTAAGACTGGTTTTTGAGTCAAACCCGCATGTTTGCCGTGTGCGGCGACCCGTATGCCACGGGGGAAAGTGGAGTCTGGGGTTCCTGTTGCGTGCCCTTTGGCCCATGCTTCTCCGTAGACGGGAGGCAGGAGTGAGCCCGCTCCTGTCAATCGGCTGGTGATTAGTTCTGCGGATTCCAATACGGGTTCTTTTGGAATACCAAAGACGGTTGCTTTAGGTTAGTATTGCAGTTAGTGCCCTGGGTGAACTGGCGGATCACATCCCGAACCTGTACTACTATACTCCAGTACCACCTCTGAGGTAAGTGCCGTGCCTGACGCATGTCAGATGACCGGCGGGCTGCCTCCCTTGTTGGGCTCCATGGTGGGTGGAGGCGTACTGGAATGAACAAAAAAATTTATGGAACCCATAGTAAATCTCCTTCAGTGGAGCACCCTAAATTAAATTTTTTAATCACACAGCGTTTTTTTTTTATTCTTTAAAATTTTTACACCTTTTTAACGTCTCACCTTTTCTAATCGAGAAGGCGATTACGAGCAGCATTGGGGAGGCGTCAAATCGATTCGCAAGATGCGCTCCGGGGACTTGTTCCTCGAAGCGTCATCGGCGAAACAGGCGACCGCCCTTATCAATCTGCAAAAGCTCGCTCATTTAGACGTTACCGTGGCTCCTCATAACTACCCTTGAATTTTCGCGTGGCGTCATTTCACCAGCGGATTTTCTCAATGTGTCGACTGAGGAAATAAAGAGAAATATGGTGGATCAAAACGTCTGTGATGTTAGGCGTATCACGATAAGGCGGGATGGACAGGTGCTGAACACAAAGCACCTCATCCTGACCTTTAATGCGCCTGACCTTCCCACAGTTAAAATGGCCTACATCCGATGCCCAGTCGACCATACATCCCGAATCCGCTGCGATGCTTTCAGTGCCAGAGATTTGGACATTCAAAAACAGTCTGCCGCGGCCAGCCAACCTGCTCTAGATGTGCAGAGGTAGGCCATGATAGCGCAGACTGTAAAGCAAAGGAACGATGTGTTAATTGCAAAGGCGATCATTCATCGTTTTCTCGCTCTTGTCCAACCTGGCTATTCGAAAAGGAGATCACGGCCATCAAAATTAAGGATAAAATTTCGTATCCGGAGGCTCGGCGTGTTGTATCGTCACGCACGCCAGTTTCTGGAAAAAGCTATGCGTCGGCGACCAGAAAAACATACATATCAACGGCCATTCAAGTAGACGCGAGTACGGCTCCAACATCTGCGATAGCCGAACTATGACACCGAAGAATGTTGCCGTGGATACACTTAAGTCTGTATCCCTCCCCGAGATCATAAGAAAACAGGAAAACACGCATCAAGGAATCGGGGGTGCAATCCCACAAAAAAGAGGTCGAACCTCTCTAAAAACTCCATGACATGGGAGACGATGTCATGGACATTCACGCCTCGCAAAGCGACGAAAGTCTGATGGACGATCTGTCGCCCAGACCTTCGTCTTCTGGCTCCTTGCGGGGAGCACGTGCGAAGACTTGATGACCTCCTTTATCTCCTGGAACTGCCGTGGTCTAAGGACTCGACTTGCCGATCTCAAATCCATCATATCCACGTACCAGCCCGCATGCGTTGCTCTTCAGGAGACATTTCTGAAGAGTACCATGACAATGCAAGTGCGTGGTTATAATTGTGTACGACGGGATGTAGATGGCGATACATCTCCAACCGGAGGTGTATGCCTCTTCACGTCTAATCTGTTTCCCAGTAATGTCGTCACACTGCACACATCATTACAGGCTGTGGCTGTTCGGATTCACGTCCATTCTTTAGTCACAGTCTGTTGTGTTTATTTACCACCCAACGATGTTGTGCCACAAGTGGATTTGAATCATTTAGTCAGTCAATTGCCAGCTCCATTTATTTTGCTCGGTGACTTTAACGGACACAGCCCTCTGTGGGGGCATGATGTTACAAATTCTCGCGGGCGACAGATCGAGCAGTTGATTTCTGATCACTGTCTCTGTCTGCTGAACAACGACGAGAAAACGTATTTCCATGCACCCACGAGGACATTTCACTCCCTCGATCTAGCCATCTGTTCGCCAACTCTGCTACCGATGTTGAATTTCGAGGTTGCAAACGATCTGCACAACAGCGATCATTTCCCTCTCCTAGTCTCGCATGTTAATGGTGCGGGGACGCGTTTTCGTCCCCCCACTTATCATTTTCATCGCGCAGACTGGGATCAATTCACACGGTTAGCGATTATCTCAGGCACAATGGTTCAGAACAGGGCAGTTGATGAAGCAGTTTTCAATGTCACTGAAGCTATTCGGAATGCTGCCGATGCAGCCATTCCCAGAACATCTAATTCTCCTCGAAAGCTGTGCAAACCATGGTGGAACGCTTCCTGCCAACAAGCCAAAAGGAACAAAGGAGGGCGTGGGGTATTTTCAGGAGGTACCCCACACTGATAATCTCATAGCGTTCAAACGTGCGAAAGCGTTAGCTCGTAGAATACGTCGTCAATGCCAGAGAGAATCTTGGATCCAGTATGTGTCTTCAATCACATCGTCAACTACCAGTCAACAGTTATGGAGAAAGGTCAAAGCAGCGAATGGCCTTTATCGGGATTTTAACATTCCGATATTGGAAACTTCTACTGCTTTGTATTCGTCACCTTTAGATGTGGCCAACTTGATTGGCAAAACATTTGCTAGTGTGTCCAGCTCCGATTCATATAGCCCTGCATTCCAGGCGACTAAGAATCGTTTAGAGCGGACACCTATCAACTTCAGGTGCCGACAACCTTTACCATATAACTGTGACTTTGACATGTTTGAATTGAAGAGAGCCTTATCATCGGCCCACAATACTAGTCCAGGTCCTGATGGAATATCCTATGTATTGCTTCGCCATTTGAACGAGGATTCACTAGTAAGTCTCCTTTACCTATTCAACCGAATATGGAGGGAGCAGGTGTATCCTACTCAATGGCAAGAAGCCATAGTGATCCCCATTTTAAGACCTGGAAAAGATCCTAAGAACCCTCTCAGCTATCGACCGATAGCACTCACGAGCTGCCTTTGTAAGACACTAGAACGTATGGTCAATGCCCGTCTCGTTTACCAGTTAGAAAAGAACAAATGCATTCCTCTGTTTCAGAGTGGCTTCCGTAAAGGAAGGTCCACTCTCGATAACATCATTCAGCTGGAAAGCAAAATTAGAAACGCTTTTGTCCGGAGGAATCATTTGGTTTCTATCTTTTTTGATATCGAGAAGGCATATGATCGTACTTGGCGCTATGGGATACTTCGCACTTTATTTAATTTTGGATTCAGAGGCAATTTGCCTACTTTTATTCAACATTTTTTAAAACTTCGTACTTTTAGAGTGAGACTGGCTGGCACTCTTTCTGCTCCTTTTACCCAAGCTGAGGGAGTTCCTCAGGGGAGTATTTTGAGTGTCACCCTTTTTATATGTCATATCTCACATTTTACATGTTTTATCGCCTTCTATACAGGCTTCACTATACGTGGACGATCTACAGATCAGTTGTGAAGGTTCGGACATGCGCATGATTGAACGGCAGTTGCAAACTGCCGTCAACAACATTTTAAAATGGTGCGACACCAACGGTCATAGTATTTCTGCGAGCAAGAGTTGCTGCGTGCACTTTTGCCGCAAACGGGGTATTCATCCCGACCCCGAAATACGCATCCGTGATATACAAATTCCCGTAGTTCCCGACGTACGATTCCTCGGAGTAATTTTCGACCGCCGGCTCACTTTCCTTCCGCATATTTTACATTTGCGGAAGAGGTGTGAAAAGTCTTTAAACCTCTTGAAGGTGTTGTCAAACACCTCTTGGGGGGCGGATCGAACATCATTACTCCGAGTGTATCAGGCAATCGTACTCTCTCGCATCGACTACGGATGTGTTGCATACGGATCAGCGTGCAACTCTACTCTGCAAAAACTTGACCCCGTCCACCATATGGCACTGAGAATCTGCTCGGGTGCGTTTCGCACATCACCGGTGCAGAGTCTCTATGTTAACTGTCATCAGCTTCCTCTAGATCTTCGACGGAGGAAGCTGTCTCTTGCGTTTTATTTTAAGATCTTGTCCGTGCCTTCACATCCTCTGCAGAATGTGTATATGAGTACCAGCATGAAGAGACTTTATGATGCACGGCCGTCTAACATCCGGCCGTTTATGGATAGGATGAAGCTTCATATTTCTGAACTCGACCTACCTAACGTGCATATCCAGCAAAGGAACCTTTTCCTATTCCAACCTTGGAATACGCCACGGTTCCCTTATATCAACCCTTTTGCCACTTACAGTAAATCCACTGTAGCGCCTGTCGTCTTTCAACGCGTCTTCGCCTACCACCGCAGTCAGTATAGTCGTTATTCGGCCATCTACACTGATGGTTCGAAACGTGCAGATTACGTTGGCTGTGGAGTCGTGATTGAAGATATTATGCACGGTTATAGGCTCGACACTTCTTGCAGCATTTTCACTGCCGAAGCTGTCGCCATTTACCGTGCACTTCAATTAATCGACTCCACTATGCCCCGTAAATACTGCATCTATACTGACAGCATGAGTGTACTCGAAGCGCTTGAAAACTACCACGATCGCTGCCATCCAGTGGTATGTACAATCCTCGACATTACGAGTCGACTCTACAGCAAGGGTTTCGATATCGTGTTTTGCTGGCTACCAAGTCACGTAGGAATCATAGGCAACGAGCAAGCGGACAGCGCGGCAAAGTCGGCAACGACCCATCTGCCGCTAGCAGTTCCGCTATCGGATATGAAGCGCGTCATCATGCATCATATTTTTAAGATCTGGCAGGAATCATGGAGTCAGCAGTTGGATAACAAACTGCACTCTGTGAAACCTGTCATAGGAGCATGGCCTGTGATGCCAATGCGAAGAACTGATGTCAAATTGACTCGTCTTCGCATTGGCCATACTCGCTTCACACACAGGCATTTGTTGTTTGGAGAACGTGCTCCTGAATGTCCTTCATGCCATGTCTCTTACACTGTTCATCACATTTTAATAGATTGTCCTGTTTTTAATAATTATCGCATCACCTTTTTTAATTCATCACATTTAACTTTACCTGACTTGGGGGGAGAAATACACCACCAAAACCTCTTTGCTTTTACCATAAGACTTGGATTTTTATATTTGATTTGACTTTTAAAATGTTTTAACTTTACCTTTATTTTATATATGTGCATGCAGGCATGCACATATATCAAATTTCTTTTTATGCAATTGTATTTTTAATATGTATTTTTACATGGTTTTATTCTTTTAACAAACGTGTGGCGCAGTATAGCCAGGTTTGGCTCTTGCGCCATAAAACCCCACATTCACTCACTCACTTGACTTTTTAAACTGTTTTAACTTTAACTTTATGTTTTATATATGTGCATGCAGGCATGCACATATATAATAACAAATTTTTATATCTTTTTTTTCTTGTGTATTTTTAACATATGTAAAATATTTTAACAAACGTGTAGCGCAGTATAGCCAAATTTGGCTCTTGCGCCATAAAACACTACATTCACTCACACTCACCCTGAATGTCCTTCATGCCATGCTCTTACACTGTTCATCACATTTTAATCGATTGTCCAGTTTTTAACCATCATCGCATCACTTTTTTCATAAATCTGTTTTAACCTTATCTGACTTGGTGGGTGAATCTCCCCACCAAAATCTATTTGCTTTTATGAAGAAAATTGGATTTTTATATTTCATTTGACTTTTTAAAATGTTTTATCTTTTCCTTTTTTTTTTATATATGTGCATGCAGGCATGTGCACATATATAATTATTTTTATATCATTGTATTTTCTTGTGTAATTTTAACATAGTTTTAATATTTTAACAAACGTGTGGCGCAGTATAGCCAATTTTGGCTCTTGCGCCATAAAACCCCACATTCACTCACTCACTCACGCCACGTTTGGGCAACACTTCCTATCTAGGAGGTGTTGGCTCGGGGTGGGCAGCTCTGACCTTTGACCAATAGCAATTGAAGAAAACAACACATTCCAGGGGTCGAAAGGGGAAAGGAAGATGAGTCAGCACTTTCACGGCCACGTGGCTCTCTTGTTTACCTGACTGCGGTGCTGGGTTCGAATCTCGAATGAGGCATGTATGTTTGTGTTGTAATCCTACTCTTGTTTCTGATGTGTGCTTCACGTATACTTCTATGTAAGCTCCGTTAGATTCTTGGTACGCTTTAACAGACGACCAGGGTTTCACAATGTTACAACTGTAACTTGTTTAACCACTCGTCGAAAAATTGTTTTATGCGCACTAGGTGTCTAAAAATGCGGTGAATCTCACCGTACCAGTGAATGCCCCATTAAAGAAAAAGATAGAAAATCCCGTATGCATCAATTGCAATAAGACAGGTCACATGGCAAATTGGAGCCAATGTGAAGAATTCCCCAAAAGAAAACCGAGAAAAGGTGAAACGATTCGTAATCGTAACACCTCTACCGAAACTAACAAAACCTCAAAACAGGTCACCCCAAATCTCTCCTTCGCAGCTGCCCTTTTGGGCGCTTCTAACAAAAACAATGCTCCCGGAACTTCGGCCGCCCCCGAAGAAACCCCTTCAACTAATGAAAAAAAGTAATGAAAAAGACTTTGGCTTTAAAGACGCGATAAATGAACTTAGAAGATTCTTCCTTGACTACCCCTTTCTTTTAGAAATGGGTAAACAGTTAAGTCACGCAAAAGATGAAGAGAGAGAATTGATATTTTTATCAAAACCTCATTAAAAACCAAGATCGAAAGGCCTAAATTTAGTTCCTCTCATTTCAAATATCTCTCCAATGCAAAGATTTGTTTTCAAACCCGCTTCCCTCGAAAGCTCGCTCCGCCCACCGACCGGGAAACCCCGGCCATTGGTCGATTGATTGATTGAATATTAACGTCGCACTGTTCAGCTACACGAGGGCTTTTGGCGACGGACCACGTAATTTTGAACCATGGTCAAGTGACGTGGACGACACCTGAGCTGGCACCCCCTCTCTAACTACCACACCACACAAACGGGAGGACGTTTGAGCTCTCGACAGATTTAACGTGCATCGCTGCCCTACACGGCGGGTCTTTAGTGGTACTGGGCTCGAACCTGTGACAAAGCAAGCCACAGTCCGATACCTATACCACTCGGCTACCGCGGCCACCGGCCATTGGTCGAAGCGAGACACTCTTCTGATCCTGGGTCGCACGGCGACCCCGATTTATTTTAGCAATCCAGTACTATCTATTTCTACTTAATTTTAACAAGGGCAAGTAAGTTTTTCAATGCTACTCCCCAAATGTTCGATAGGAGATTACGATCTCTTTGGAGATCAGGCGCTCCGTTGTTACTGTCAACACCTGGTGGTGCACGGGGCTATAAATGCTCCCGATAATAATAAAAATGGCCCTCTTCGATGAGTTGAATATGCACACTTCAGATTAGATGGCTTTAAACATACCAATTAATGTAATTAATATATTAAAGGAAAGTATAATTTTCCTTTATACAAAGATCATAAATTTAAAGTCCTGTCAAGATATTTTGAAAAATTATTTTAATTAAAAACATACATATGATTTTCCAGTTTTTTAGGGGGTTTTATTTTGTTGTGCTAGGTAAGGGGGTGGCCAGCCGTTTTAGTAAGAGTGCCACTTTCAGATAAAAAATAATTATGCGTGCCATTTGCAACTTTTCAAACAAATGAAAGGGGGTTATCAGCATTTATTATGTAATTTTTATTCAAAGAGCACGTTTTTAATGTTAGTCTTAAGTAGCGAAATTTTAAAAATATAATTATTTGAGACCAAAGCACAAACTTAGATTTTATTGTTAATGAGTTCAGTTAATTTTTTAAACAATATTTTGCTTTTGTTATGTTCATAATAGAAAACACGTGTTAACGTATGTTGATTCAAATCTACAACAATTTCTGACAGACAAATTGTGTGTATTTCAAAAGCATGTCAGTACAAATTTCCAAAATCCAATATAATTCTTGTTTTTCAGTGTAGTGTAGTATAGTTCTGTAGATAATAATTTTTGATTTGGATTTCTGGTGGGTAACACTTAAAATTTTGCAGGAAATTGAAAAGATTTGGATTTCTGGTGGGTAACATTTAAAATTTTGCAGGGAAATTGAAAAGATTTTGTGAAAAGATATGTATTTTTTTATAATTTTGAAAATCATTAAACCTAACACTGGAAAAATGGTGAAATTGTCGAATCCGTCACTTTCTCCGCCAAATTTTGAAAAATCGACAATTTGGCGTGTTTTTGCGTGTTGTGTTTCGGACTTGCAACCCTACCAAAACACGCAACGCCGGAGCGCGAAATTCAAGATGACGGAAGGAAAATCATTAAAAAATAGCATTTTAAAGTTTAGAAACTGAAAATCGCTGCAAAATCAGGCATTTAAAAATGGAAATTATTTCACTTATCATTAAAAATGCTGCTTTTTCCCGACATTTATGATGACGATGAGTTGCCTACTGAAATTATACCAGTGTACTACATTTTTCTGAGAGCACCTTCCAAAACATTTTTATTTTTGCATCACTAACAAAACGGTGCACGCGTGAATCCATATTACTCAATTCAAACCAAAACCCTTTCTTAACACTTCTAAACACATGATGGGTATCCTCTTTCACACTGTACTGAATTTTGCAGTACATTTCATAAACCATCATTCACTTTCTTACCCATTCTTTCTCTCAATTCCATACTTTTTTCCACATTTTGGACATACATACGATGATCCAATCAAACCTTCTTTCATGCACCATTTTAAAACAGCTTTCTTTCCAAGCACAGGCAAAAAAACCTTTAACAATAGTAATCGTAATTTTTCATGCATTCATTCAAATTAATTCTAACAGCATCGCTGGACATAATGGCAATCTTTTGAAATTTATGTGGAGAAAGAAATAAAAATATTACCTGCAAAAGGTAATTCCTAAACGAAGCCGAACAGCTGACCCAACCGAAGCAAAATAAATAATAGTTTCCTATGTAACGGATTTTTTAAAGAAAAAAAAGCTTTTTCTGCTCATGCGCGAGAAAGACCGTTGAAGAATTAAACTGTTAAAATAAAAAACGAATTACGAATGCGCTATTTTGCCGCGATATCGTTAAAACTGTTAAAATTAAAGAAATCGGTGCATGCGCTCAATTTCGCCTAAAAAGCGACTTCTCCTCCACTGGAAAACGAATTTTATTTAATTTTTCATCTGCATTTTATTTAATTTAATTCCTTTCACTTAACTTTTTTACTTAATTGCAACCCCACACAGTCTAGATTACTAGACCTCCCCTTTGACTTGTACCAACGTATCAGTGCAACCAATTGAGTGCCTACTCTCACAGTGCCATGGACCAACCACAACAGTGCTACTCCGACAAATCAGGACATTATCGCCGAAACCGTATCCAAGAACAACTCAGATTCTGTAACGACGCCTCCTTGCCACGATCGACCTACCAATCAGGACACTCTCTCTCAGGCAGGCCCAATAACATCAGACCACATATACAATCTAGACATGGGATGGAGGAACGTTTCGCGTTCCGTTTCCCAGAGACGCCCAGCATCCTACACTGGAAAACGAATTCAGAATGGTTACCAGATTTGGCGCATTTATCGATTTGGCGAGAAAACACTTGGCGCGATAAGTGCCCGATTCGTCAAATCAACCGGAAAAATTCTTCAAAAATAGATGTTAAAGTTTTAAATCTATCATAGTGATGAGCACTATTAATTTTGGTAGATAGTTCTTGCATTAATGATCAATCAACCTGCATTAAGGAGTGGCTGCGGTAGTCGATTAGTCAAGGTGTCGTATCGTGGCGGGTCTTGTCAAAAGTTCAAATCCAGTACCACTAAAGACCCTCCGAGTAGGGAAGCGATGCACATTAAATCTGTCGAGAGCTCAAACGTACTTCTGTTGGTGTGGTAGTTAGAAGAGTGATGCCAGCTCAGGTGTCACCCACGTCACTTGACCATGGTTCAAAATTACGTGGTCCGTCATCTAAAGCCCTCGGGTAGCTAAACAGGGCAACGTTAATATTCACTCACTCACCCTGCATTAATGTGAACTGTATTGAATCTCTTTTTTTCCCCTCAAAATTGAGACAAAAAAGCAAAAGTTTGCTCACAAAAATAGGTATAAGACGACTAGGGTAGAAAGGATGCAATTTTTCTCTGTAACCTTAAATTCAAATTATTTTAATGTCCTTTAATATCGACAAGGAAAGCTAAATCACACAACCAATCTTTATTACAAAATAGCAAGTACTCACTCGGCAGATCAGTGTTTTCTTCCAGATATTTTATAAAATACGCTCCCTAAAATCCCAAAACCTCTGGAGTGTACAAAGTTTTAAAAGGCCAACTCGCACAATACAAGTAAATTCTCTCCTCGATAAATTTCTATTATAACTCATTTAAATGTATTTAAAAAAAAACTTACATGGACTTTTTTTTTTTTGGACTAAAATAACTGCATTACAATAGAATTGTTTTTTTTTTGTTTCTTTTTTAAATAAACGCTATTTATTGTTGTTGTTTTTCAAATTTCTTAGCGTGCTACTGTTAAGACTCCGTCGTGCCGCATGTGTGTCACGCTTGTGCTTGATTGAATAAATTACAGGTTTTTCATTTGTTGTATAACATCGAATTTTTCCCTTGATATTTAATTTTATATAAGAAACTCTTATTCCTCTCAATATTTTACATATAGTTAAGACTAATTCTTTTAGTTAGTAAAATAAACTTTTTTCTACCTTGATTTTGCCACTATGTATTACAAGAAGACTCAGGGTCAGAAATTTAAATCAACAACGAAATTATATTGATTAACACTTTAGAACTATTTAGAATTGATTTAAAGAAGCATTTTTTATTTACCGAAGACACGTAATTTTGAACCATGTTTAAATGACAAGGACGACACCATGAGCTGGCACCCTCTCAAATAACTTCAATACCACACCAATGAGAGGACATTTGAGGTTTGACAGATTTAACACGCATCGCTACCCTACACTGTGGGTCTTTAGTGGTACTAGGCTCGAACTCGTGACAAGGCCAGCCACGATCCGATACCTTGACCACTCGGCTACTACGGCCACAAAAAACGGCCCTGACTAGATTCGAAACCAATAGCCACGAGCCCGTTTTTGATTCATGATGTAGTGACGAGGACGACACCTGAACTGGCACCCTCCTAAGTACCACAAAAACGCCAACGGAGGAACGTTTGAAATATCGACCGATAAAACGAGCGTCACTCCCCTACATGGTGTGTCTTCAGCGGTAGAATGCTGGAACTCGGGACACACCGGCCATGAGTCAGTTGTGTAGAACTTAGGCTACCGATACCCCACGAATCCGTTACCTTGACCACTACAATCTAGAAGGACACATGTTTGATCTGTTGAGGTACACTTTAAAATGACCTATAATGACGGCCTTCGAGAAGTCTAGAAGCGTTAGGGAAAAAATGTATAGCCTTGGCAGGTGATAATAAGTATAGAATAACAAATAGAAATTTAATTTCTATCCCTATTATTTTTAATTGTATTTAAAACTTTACCACGCCTCCTCTTATAAGTAGATAATCATTCAATGCGATTGTGTGTGGATGGCATACTCAAAAAAATAAATTATTATCCATTATTTGTACATAATTTTCCATTGATTGCACATTTTAAATTTGTAGTCTGTCAGCCAATAAATTCGAAAATAATAAAACTGGGAAAAACCTTTTTTTGAAACAACATGGAAAGACTTCTTCGAACAAAATGGAGTTGTTTGTTTTATTAATATTGCACTTTTTTTAACCGTTTATCAACCGACGGTACTTATAAGTACCACTCACTTTAAAATGACATAGAATATAACCATTTTTACGAATACTCTGACGATACTTAGAAGGAATATTCCTTCAAATACACTCTTCCAAGATATATGGTAGCACAGGTTCTATGATGATCAGGGGCGCACGCAGGACTGCCTGACTCCCCGCTGAACTACAAGCTTCACAAATAATTGACATATGCTTTTTACATTGACATGTGGCTCACAAGAGGCATCTGAATCATCACATTTATATTGTGGTCTGGAATTTGAAACAATATTAAAATATGTTACTAAAACAAATTGAGGTGTTCTCAGTTGTATGACAAAAATAGTAACACATGAAATAATAACTAGATATAAAAAGTTATTTATAGTATATTATGGTGTATCACAGGCAGGTGATAGATGCCATCTAAATGGTGTGAAAAGGAATGAATAATGTGAAAACAATAAGTATATTCAAAATCACGATTAAATATGTGTAATAAATTGTACAAAATATGAAAGACAATATAATTTACATACATGGAATGTGTGCATAGTAGTATAACGATGAGTGTCTTGATTACAATATGCCTGGGTAGGTGACCCCAAATGTAATGAATGCTGTTGAGAAAAAAAATATACATAAAAGGATCAATGCTAATTTAAAAAATTTCACCATGGACGTCTTCATGGGAAATTTGAGGAAGATTTGGTGCATATAAGTGTGAACCAGAGAGAGCCGTGGAACTGTTGATCAGGCAACTCCCCAACAACCCCCAAAGTTTCACACAACTATCGAAGCTGAAATTTGGAAAATAGATTAAAAGTAGAACTTAATGATGGTTCTCTTGTGTAATAATGCAGTGAGTTGCTCTCTGTTGTTCATCAGAATAGTCAACCTGCTTACAAATATTAAAAGAAAGATAATAAATTTTGACATAAAAATATTCAATTAATTCAAAATATGGTTTGCAATAATGAAAATTTCTGACTTTTATGTCTTAAACATACAAGTGATACCTACCATCTCTCTCCTTTTCAGTTTACTACAAGTAACACAAAATAAATGAATATGGGTCACCCCTATTTATACAATGTGTATGAAAGCATATACATAAATGTAATAAATGGTAATAGAAACTAACATAAATTTAACTCAATACTAAATTTACAGATGTAAAGTTGACAACTACAATCATCTTGGGCGTAGAACAGGACCCTGGCGAGCAGTTTGAACTTCAGGCTGATTTGGATAATAATTTTTTAAATAATCAAATCTCCTACAGGAGAGTTTAAGTTTGTGGGTGTTGACTTTTAATTCATGAGCCTGTTGATTGTCTAGTTCCCTGATGATGCATGTATGTTTATTTGGTTTTTTGATTACCTCAAATGGTCCATCAAATTTGGGTCTAAACTGGTTGCCACTTAGTGTGTACACAACATCACCAACTTTTGGTGCTCTTTGCATTGTATTGCTATTCAGTCTTGCATGTTGCTTATCTTGTTGTGTTTGCAAGTTTGTTCTTATTTGTTGTTGTAGTATTTGGAGGGAAGATAACAGACTGTTTGTATACCCTTCTTCTGTGAGCAGTGGGGCTTCTATTGGAGCTATGATAGTGTCAAATATAAGGCTGAGGTTGCGACCAAAATGCACTATGTCAGGTGTAAATCCATGGCTACTATGCTTAGTGCCATTGTAGAAAGATTTGTGTACTGCAACTGCAAGATCAAAATCAACTTTGTGGTCTGCTAAGGATAGGATGGTGGTCTTTAAGGGAGGAGTTGATCCTTTCCGATTGTTCATTGGCTTTTGGGTTTATACTGGCTGTGTGATTAAGAGCAATGGCAATCATGCTGGCTATTTGTTTGAAGATGTCAGCAGTGAACTGTGTACCAAAGTCACTCAGAATCTTTCCTGGTCTTCAAAAGTCGTAATATATTGAATGATTTTTCTTGCTATTGTTGATGCTTGGATACTTGTGCTGTGGAGCAGCTCAGCATGTTTGCTGAAGGGATCCAGCACTGTGAGAAAGTAATTGTGGGATCTAACAGGACCAACAATGTTAACAGAAAGGAACTCACTCGGTTTTGTTGGGATGGGTGTTTTTTTCCGTATGCTTGTTTCTGACATGGTTTTCTCTTGTCAGCAACAGGATGTGACATAGTTGAGGGTATCAGAGTACATTCCCTCCCAAAAAACTTTCCTTCAGAATAAAGTAAGTTTTGTCAATTCCCATGTGTGGAAGGTGAGCTTGTTGGAGAGCAGTTTTCCTTAGAGAGTGTGGGATTACGATGGTTTTGTGGCAAATGTCTCCTTTGAAATAATTTTGATGAAAGCTTATATGCATTAATAATCCAGAGTTGTGGTCAAAGTATTTTTCTCTGTTTTTATGTTTTTCTTCTTGCAAACAGCTTTTAATTTCTTGAATATTATCATCAGTATCTTGCGCAGTTAAAATGATTTCATCTGAAAGTTCTTGTGTGATGAGGGCATTTATTGTTTGTGAGTTTATTATAGCTGGAAGGATTTTTCTGGTGGTATATCTGCATGACCATGCTTTTCTCGTGAAATGTAGTCAGCTAGTAGGTTGGTTTTTGCCCTTTACATGTTGGAACTCAAATTCATATTCAGATAAGTCCATTAACCATCTTGCGATAATATTTGCAGGGTTCTGTAGATCTGTGGTACTTGAAGTTCATGTGATCTGAAAGAATTGTGAATTTTCTTCCATATAAAAATTCTCGAAAATATTTGACACTGTTATGGATGGCTAGAAGTTCTAATTTATTTGCAGGGTAACGAGATTCAGTTGCTGTTAAAGTTCTAGAGTAGTATGAAATAGGATGTAATTCCCCATCATCTTGTTTTTGCATGAGAATACCTGCTATGGCAATATGTGAGCCATCAGTGTTGAGGAAGAATTGTTTTGTCAATCAGTCTGAACAATAAATGGTTTAGTGAAAAAGATCCCCTATAGTTCTTCAAATTGTTTTTGATGTACATCAGTCCAAGTAAAAGTTCTTGAATTGCATAAGATGTTCAAAATATGAATTTTTGTGGCATAATCAGGAATGAGGTGCCTATAATAACCACACATGCCAAGAAATCGCTTGAATTGTTTCTGGTTTTTTGGGTGTAGAGAATTTACAAATTTTATCTGTGTTGCTAATTTCAGGTGTGATACCTTGTGAGGAAATTGTAAATCCCAAATATTGAATTTCTTGTGTTGCCAAGATGCATTTGTCTGGTGCAAGTGTTAAATTATTTTCCTGTAAAACATTTAAAACATCATGAAGTTTTGCATTTAATTCTTGAATTGTATTGGCTGTGATGATTATGTCATCTTGATAACAGTGTATACCAGGGTATATTTACATGTAGAGAGGACTTTATCCATCATGTTTTGAAAATATGCAGCTGCATGTTTAATGCCGAATGGTAATCTTTTGAATTGAAATGTTTTCCAAGGGGTTGTGAAAGTTAAAATTTTTCTATATTCTTTCGGAAGATGAATTTGCCAATAAGCCGAATTAAGATCTAGCACAGTGAATAGTTTGAATCCTGCTAGTTTAGTGGTAATGTCCTGAATTTTTTGGGTAATGGATAGGAACATCCATCTAGAACATTGTTTAATAATCTTATGTCAAGTGCTAGACGCAAAGAGGGTTGCCATTTATGTGATTTTCTTCTTAACTAATACCATGGGTGAAGCCCATTCTGCTGTATTTTCTTCAATGATGTCTGCTGCGATTAATTCTTCAAGATAATTTTGAGCATGTGTTTGTAATGATTGTGGTGTAAGGTGTTGAAGAAACTGGGTGTGAGTGAATGGGGTTAATTTTAGGTGTAACTAAGTCACAGTGACCAAGAGTTTTAATACATTTAGAGAAAGCTGGTCTGAATTTCATTAATGTTGAAAAAAGTAAGCTTTTGTCTTTAGGATTCACAAATGATCTAAATGAAAATCAGTTTCTTTTACATCTTGACATCTCTTTTCAATAATGTCTGCTGTTGCTTGAATTGCATTAACAGATGATTGCTCATTCATTTGTTCTTCTATTGTGACTCCTGTGCTTATTGTCCCCTCGGGGGCTCACCTTCTTTAGGTGAGTACGGGTTTCACGCTCCCGAGGTGCCCTAGTGATCTTTTCCTTCTCCCTAGGGGTTTACTGTCTTTGGTAAACACGGGCTTCACGAACCCGGGGAACCCTAGTGATCCTTCTCTATTTTCGGCCCTCTTTCTTGCCATTCAAATTTCCCTTTTCTTCTTTTCACGTCCAGACACAGATCTACATTACACAATGAACTTTGTTCTAAATTTAATTTTTCTGGTAAAAAATTTGAAATTTTTTACTACCGTATTATGGTTTATATTTTATATTGCGTTCTTTTCGTTTGATTTCCTTAAGTTTCTTTCAATATTTTGATTTTGTTGCTTCTTTTATGTTCGATTGTTGATTTTTTGTGTTCAACTTATCTTTATTTTCTGCCACGAAGTCCTGTGGCAGACCAGGACTGAGTGGAATGAAGTTGTGTCTGATGGTTTTTCACTTTTGGTATGATGACACAACGGACTGCTCCCTGGGAAAACTGGCACTTGGAGCGGGGTTTTGAACTTCTGAGGATCTTTGGACTGGTGAGGTGGGGTCTTGGAGGAAGCGGCCATGTAGAGGGTACCGGAGAAAAGCTGAGTTTTGCGTCTCAGGCCGCCAGATAGTACAGGAGCCCGGGACGGCCTAACCAGCATGTCTGGCTGCTCTATCAGCTGGTGTATAATCCCGCCTGTCTTGTAGTTCCAGGTGGTGCCTGGATGGGGTCCTGCATTGCAGAGCGGGGGGCTCTCCCGAGGCCACTACTGGTTGCTGAATCTAGGGCAAGCCCTACCAAACTGGTCCTCTGAAAATCAAAGGGATTCTCCTCCTCCTTTCTCAAAAAAAAAATTCAAAATAAATCAAAATAATAAAAAATCTCAAAACGCATTTTTAAAACCCCCAACCCACCCTACCCAACTCATGATGCTCAGCTCATGAATGGTACAAGCCTTGTTTTATCCTCTCTCAACATCGATAAAGTTTCCGAACATGCTCGTTTTTTTATTCCTATCTCTTCCTAACAATGAAATGTTACAAAAGTCACCATTTGCAATTCATAAAGCTATTCAAGGAATAAGCGGCGAACCCAAATCGGTCAAAAAATTACGATCTGGTGATTTGCTTATCGAAACATCATCTGCCTTACAAACGAAATCTCTCTTTGTTAACCAAAACATTTTTAGACTGTCCGTTAATTGTAAATCTTCATAGATCCTTAAATTCTTGTCGTGGTGTGATATCTGAAACAGATCTTTTGTGCGCCTCCGAAGCAGAAATCTTGGACGGACTTTCTGACCAAGGGGTTACTGAAGTCAGAAGAATTAAAATAAAAAAGAAACGTCACTTCTTCCTACTAAGCATTTAATTTTAACTTTCAATAGCCCTAACTTACCATCAAAAATTAAAGCTGGTTACCTGAATTGTAAATTACGTCCATATATACCGAATCCTCTGCGCTGTTTCAAATGCCAGAGGTTCGGTCATTCTCAAAATTCCTGCCGCGGACAACTCACATGTTCTAGGTGTGCAGCTGTAGGGCATTCTTCTACAGATTGTACCCTAGAACCAAAATGCATTAACTGTTCACAGATTCATACCGCCGATTCCAAACTTTGTCCTAAATGGAAAACTGAAAAGGAAATTCAAACCATTAAAACAAATAAAAAAATATATCCTACTTTGAAGCCCGAAAATTAATTGCCCCGCAGTTCTCCCAAACTTACGCTCAAGTTGCTAAACCCTCCATTGCTACCAGTACAACACAAACAGATGAAAATATTACTAAAGTCAAGTGCCCACCTTTACAAATACTTAAACCTCTAGTATCTGTACCTCATCCAAATGCATCTCCTTCAATTACTTCAAATTCCACATCGTCGTCTACCACTCAGGTAAACCTCTTGCCCTCCGCATCTTCAATAAAACCAACCACACAAACTGAATCTCGGTTACTTGAACCCATTTCTTCTGCTGCTGCCCCTGACAATAGCCTAAATACCTCTGACTCATCTTTATCAACTGAAACCCGCCTTCTTAAAACTTCTAATAAATTTGCTGCACTTTCAACTGAAATTCAATCTTTAGTTCCCCACCTCTTGCCATCCACTTCAACAGTAGCTACTGTCTCAGAGCCTCAACCACCTAATCCTACATCTAATGACACACCTTCAATCACCAATACACATCAGATGAAGACAATGTTCACACCCTTACCAGCGGAAACATGTCCTGCTGTTGAAACTGCAACCTCTATAACCGATACCTTCCCTTTTACATCCCAGGATGCAAAACAAACTTTAAGAAGTCGCAAGAAAAGGCGTCCTAAAAGAAGTATTACCTCAAAATAGACACACAGTTGGCGCCTCACAAACCTAAAAAAGTATACCTTTACAGGATACATCAGACGAAGACATGCTTATATACGACGTTGCAGAAGAGGTGGAATCACCACAAAAACTAACTCCGTGAATGAAATAGAAAAATTTTCGGATGAATGGTGGCAGGCTGAAGGTTGGAAACGTGAAGAATATTCTCGCACGTTGACTCCAACCCGTAACAGAAAGTCTCGAATAAAAAAGTGATTTTTATGAATACATTCGAACTTGGTGGAGGGATTCCTCCACCAGGCTTTGTTTTTAATTTGCTCGGATTGACTTTTTTTACGTTTAATTTCAATTTTACCTTTTTTAACTAAAATTCCATTAAACTTTTAGTACTTTTAATGCTTTTAAACGAATGTTTGGCGCAGTTTGGTCAAATTTGGCTCTTGCGCCAATAACCCCAAAAGTCACTCACTCACTCACCCTGTGCTTATTGTTCCAATGTTTGTGCCTTTGTTTATGTGTATGTGTTGATTTCAATGTTTCTGATCAATGTGGTGAATGTGTTGTCAGCCCTGATTTCATTAATACTACAGTGTAATTCAATATTGTGATTTCGGTTAATTTTTGGTTGAAATAAAACAGTGCTTGAATTTAATGTATTTGCATTTGTACTTCTAAAGTTAACATATGCTGTTTCATTTCGCTGAAGAATGATTTTTCGAATTGTTTTGACTGTGTGAGTTTCAATGGTATTATTTGTTGAGTGGGCTTTAGGGGTTGGTAGAAGAGGTTTTGATTTAACATTTGAAGTCTGTTTACGTTCAGAATATATAGGTTTTATATGTGTGGGAGTTTCAAGTAATGCTTTAGATGTTTTTACATCAAATTTACACTGGTTAACATTCCTTGAATTTACTTGTGTTGGTGTTTCAAGAATTGCATTTAAACTTGCACTGAAATTCGGATTGTTTACATTTTCTAGGTTATCTTTAATATTGCTGTGAATTACTGGAATAGTTGTATCAGAAATTTTCAGTGTGTTTGAATTTAAGTCAAGTGTTACTCTATTGTGTAACAGAAAATCATAGCCATTAAGTCCTTGAAAGGTGCTTGATGCAATATCTGTTGTAATGAAAAAATTTTGTCTGACTTGTTTGTTTATGTGTATTGGAATGTCTACACAACACGAAAAATTTATTTCAGAGTTATTGACACTTTTAATTTTACATTGTCTTAAAAGGTAGGATTTGTGTTGTATCCTATGTTTGATTGTGTCCAAGACGTGTCCTGGTATTAAAGATATACTGCTTCCACACTATCGATTAAGAAAGTTAATTGTTCATCTGCTATGTTTACCTGAATCATGGGTAAAGGTGATTGTTGATTTACATTTATAATTAGTTCGTGCGAATTTGTTGTTTTAACTTCCCATTTGTTTGTGTGTTGAGGTGACTTGGGAAGTTAGTCAAGCCATCTCCAATTATTTTTATTGAGTTTGGATTTCTTGAATCTATTTGCTTTGGGTAAGTTTGTTGGTAGTTTGTTTCCATTGTAGTTTCTGGTGTTGGAATAAGAGCCCCTACTTTGGGATCTATTATAGTATTGTTGTTGCTGTGGCTAGTTAGTTAATATTAACGTCGCTGTTCAGCTACACGAGGGCTTTTGGCGACGGACCACGTAATTTTTTGAACCATGGTCAAGTGACGTGGACGACACCTGAGCTGGCACCCCCTCTCCTAACTACCACCATACCAATGGGAGGACGTTTCAGCTCTCGACAGATTTAACGTGCATCGCTGCCCTACACGGCGGGTCTTTAGTGGTACTGGGATCGAACTCATGACATGCCTGCCATGGTTGGATACCTTAACCACTGGGCTACCGCAGCCCGTTGTTGCTGCGGCCAAGAAACCCTAGTGATCCTTCTCTATTTTCGGCCCTTTTCTTGCCAATCAATTTCCCTTTTCTTCTTTTCACGTCAGACCACAGACCTACAATGGACACATTGTCCCAATTTAATTCTTTTTCTAGTATAAAAATTGATATTTTTTACTGCCGTATTTTTTGGTTTGCATTTTTATATTACATTCTTTTCATTTGATTTGCTTCAATTTCTTTCAATGTTTTGATTTTGTTGCTTCTTTTATGTTCGATTCTTGATTTTTTTTTTGTGTTCAACTTATTATCTTTATTTTCTGCCACGAAGTCCTGTGGCAGACCAGGACTGAGTGGAATGAAGTTGTGTCTGATGTTTTTCACTTTTTGGTATGATGACACAACGGACTGCTTCCTGGAAAATCTGGCACTTGGAGCGGGGTTTTGAACTTTTGAGGACCTTTGGACTAGTGAGGTGGGGTCTTGGAGGAGGCGGCCATGTAGAGGGTACAGGAGAAAAGCTGAGTTTTGCGTCTCAGGCCGCCAGATAGTACAGGAGCCGGGACAGCCTAACCAGCATGTCCTGGCTGCTCTATCAGCTGGTGTATAATCCCGCCTGTCTTGTAGTTCCAGGTGGTGCCTGGATGGGGTCCCTGCATTGCAGTGCGGGGGCTCTTCCGAGGCCACTACTGGTTGCTGACTCTAGGACAAGCCCTGCCAAACTGGTCCTCTGAAAATCAAAGGAATTCTCCTCCTCCTTTCAAAAAAAAAATTTCAAAAATAAGTCAAATTAAGAAAAAATTCAAAACGCATCTTTTAAAAACCCCAACCCCACCCTCTCCAACTCACTTAAACATTGAACAGATTTCCTTACATACACGTTTTCTTATTGTTTCTCTTCCAAATAATGATATGTCGATAAAATCGCCTTTTGCTATACAAAAGGCTCTAAAGGAATGGTGAACCGAAATCAAAATCAAACGTTTGCGTTCGGGGATCTGCTAATAGAAACTACGTCAGCTTTACAAACTAAGTCCTTTCTTCTTGCAAAAATCATTCCTTAATAGCCCTGTCACTGTATTTCCGCATAAAAGCCTAAATTCTGTCGTGGTGTTATCTCTGAACCTGACTTGTTGGGCACTTCTGATTCAGAGATACTTGAAAGGGAGTTCTCTCTGGTCAGGGTGTCACTCAGGTCAGGAGAATCACAATAAAAAGGACTCTACCATTATTCCCACGAAACATTTAATTTTGACATTTACTAGCCCCACACTACCTCAAACAATAAAAGCTGGTTATTTAAACTGTAAAATCCGTCCATATATTCCGAATCCTCTTCGCTGTTTCAAGTGCCAGAGGTTCGGACACTCACAAACTACCTGCCGAGGACAATTGACGTGCTCTAGATGTGCATCTGTTGGACATGCGTCCTCAGATTGCACTCTAGAGCAGAAATGCGTCAATTGTTCACAGCCTCATTCCGCTGATTCTAAATTATGTCAAAAATGGAAATAGAGAAGAGATCCAAACAATAAAACCAACAGAAACATATCCTATATTGAAGCCCGAAAATTTATAACCCCACAACCATCTCAAACTTACGCTCAAGTTGCCAAATCCATAACTGTTAATAATTCCTCACAAACTGATGAAACGATTACAAAAATAGTATGCCCACCTTTAAAATTACTACAACCATTAATAACCCATTTCCAAACCTATTATGTCTCCCTCAATCCCTGAAGTTAAAATCTTCTACATCAACTCAGGCAGAACCTCGTACCATCCACATCTTCTGTTACAGTTGCATCTCCTTCACAATCTTCACCTCTAATTCTGTAATAGATACTAGCTCACCACTTCTAATAGTTTATCTATATCTGCTGCATCTTCCTCATCCCAGTCCGTTATTCCACCACCCTCTGATTCTTATAAAGTACCGGATGCCAAGAAACTAGCAAAAGCACATGCTCAAGGAAAAGAAAAAAGGAATTACTAAAAAAAATGAAGGAAGCAATAGTAGACATTAAGATGAATCCTCATAGACCTAAAAAACCGGCATCTGATGAGTCTACATCGGATGAGGAAGAAATGATTGTCTACGACGTGGAAGATGAAATCGAATCAAATCCCGATTACGTGAAAGAAAATGTAAGACCTATTACAAGGGACAATTATTTTAACTCACGAAACACAGAAAATAACTTTTTCTTTTTCAATACCTGTCCAACTTGGGTGAGGAATTCTCCCGACAATCTGTATTTTAACATCTTTGTTATTAACTTTTATATCTATAAATTTTAAAATTTTATAATATTTCTGGTAAAAAATTTTTTTTTAACTTTTTACGTTTTAACAAATGTTTGGCGCAGTTTAGCCGAAATTGGCTCTTGCGCCAATAACCCCAAGTCACTCACTCACTCACTCACGCTGCAGCCAAGAATGTTGTTGTTGAGACCAAGAATATTGTTGTTGTTGGGTCTGCTGTGTGCATAGTTCTTCGAAATTCCCAACAATCTTTCATTAAATGATTTGGTTTCCCACAAAAGCTGCAGAAACTGAGTGACGTGATAAAGGTGTTTTTGTTGTGGTGTACGATAGCTGATGTGTTGACTA
>BMAU01000237.1:362500-367702 GCA_019973935.1 Trichonephila clavipes | reverse complement strand
CACTTTACCCCATAGCTTATCACTCGAGACAATTACTTAAACATGAAAAAAATTATACAATTTCAGAAAAGAGTGTTTAGCAATTATAGATGCCTTTAGATAAATTCCACTGTTACCTACATGGATCCAAATTCACGATACATACTGATCATGCTGCTTTACAATGGCTTAAAAGTAAAACATTTAACTGGACGTTTATTTCGGTGGAGTTTAAAACTTTCTCAGTATGAATATTCGATAGTTTATATAAAAGGTAAATTAAATGTTGAAGCAGACATGTTGTCGAGGAACCCTGTATGCCATTATATATCACCCATTTGTCATTTTTTAAATACTGATGAAATTATTAAATACCAAAATTAGAGAACATTAATGATCCAAAATATATAAAATTAATGATGTATTAACAGTTAAGAAAAAGAATTTAATTAAAATTGTAGTACCGTTATCTCTTTTGAGAGAAAAATTAATTACAACTGCACATGAACAATTTGTCACCCAGGTAAAAGATGTTAAAATTAATTTCCCCCCAATTTACTACTGAAAGACATTATATTAGACATTTCCTAAATTTTGTTAAATGTTGTGAAACATGTCAAATGAATAAAAAGTCTACACAAAAAAGTATGGATTATTGCAAGAAGTTCCTGTAGCAGAAGAACCATTTGAAATGATTTCACTAGACACTGTAGGAGGATTTAATTATCATAATTCACAAAAGAAATACCTGCATATTGTTTCCTGGATCATGCTACCAGATATGCTTTGGACATTTCCATCCAAAAGTGTCACTTCTGAAACTTATACAAATTGCTTAAAACAAATTTTTTCAATTCAATGCCCAAAACAACTTTTAAGTGATAGAAATGCCGCATTCACTTTCATCTTAAATTTAAGAAATTCTTAAAACATCATAATATTAGACAATTACTAACTTCAGCAAATAGACCACAATGCAATGGAAAGAATGAAAGAGTTAATCAGACATTAGTAGCAAAATTAAGATGTAAAGTCAATTCAACTACAAAAACTCCTTGACAAAATTATTAGAACAAGTTACATATGAATACAATAACTCGCCACATGATGTTACTGTAATTTCGATAAACCTCAACAAAAGCTGTTTTAGCAACACACAAATGATAACCAACATTGCCATATTTTCCTAAGAGATTTAAACTTCTTCATTCATGCATAAATTAAAAATATTTGATGCACACTTTACTTGTTACTGTGAATTTTCATGGAAAAACTACATAGAATTAGCATCGGTTAACCACATTGCATTGTCCTGTTATTATATTGCAAACTCTTATCGAAATAGAGAGAGAGAGAGACAATTTGCATCTTCAATTAGATGAAGAAAAAGAGTATTATGCAACGTCATACAAACATCGGTTTTAAAACCATTTTTGTAAGACATACCATTTACACCCACAAACCACATTGCAATAGATAGAGTTTCATAATTATCTTTTATTAAAATAATAACAATAATTCATCAATATCCTGCACTGCACAAATTTCCTTTAAAAATCTGAATGCATGGTAATCTTATAAAAGAATTTAAAAACATGAGTAAGAGCCTCTTTTTATAATTATGGGAATTATAATTTGTAATTTTATCTTTTAGGGATATAACTAATTTTAATAAATGCGTAATTTAAAAGGAGTTGTGAATGTTATCGAAACTATTCAAAATGTCTACAGCACTCGCTGTACAGAATTTTGCACAAAACGTCTGATCAAGACACCATACTTTAATTATTATTTCTAAAATTGCAACCGGCACTTCAGTAGCTGACAATTAAAAATTTTCGTCTTATAAATTTTAGCATAAATAAAAATAATGCCATTTTACGAAGTGCTTAAATACATATATTTTTAGTTTAATTTATGTCCCACTGTGAAGTAATACAACATCTGGAGACGTGACCCTCATTGGTTCGAGCCACGGTCAAGTGAAGAGGACAACACCTGATCTGAAGCTCCCCCTCTCCAAACTTGTGCACTACGCCAACGGGAAGACTTTGGATCTCGACAGATTTAACGTCATCAGTCCCCCAACGAAGAAGGCTGTCTTCAGTGGCATCAGATTACGAACCCATAACCGTGATCATTCGAATATCTAGCCCTTCACAAGACGTTAAAAGAATAGAATTGCAAAGGTACTTATGATTGCCTAGATGGAAATTTTGCAAGCAACAAGGCTTCTGCATGGTATCTTTTGGGTATGCCTATAAGATATTTGTTTAGCGTCGTGCACCGTCATATTAGTCGAAAATTGCATTCGTTCGTCGTTACACTTCTGTGTCCCATAATGGATTTTTCGAATATTAAAGTTCAGGACTTTTTTATCATTCAGTACACACACTTCTAAACTTTAGTTTTTATTATTATTATTACTATTTTATTTATTTATTTAGAATACAGAACATATTTGTAAATGTATAAGAATAAATCATCCTAGAATATAGGCACACTTTTTTCTTTCGAATTTTAAATTGATAATTAACATACGCTCAGTTTTCGAAGGGATGATCTACATTACTTGTAACCCCCTTGTTTTACATTTCACTTCCAACATTTCAAAATTAATAGTTAACTCCTTAATGGATCTGTTAACACCTTTTATATTGGTATTACGTCTCTTGTGTGATTTGTTGATTATCAACATGAAATGGCCTTTATCAAATAGAAGCATTTTTGAAAAAGCATACATTGAGTTCAACAAAGGAAAACAAGTTCAGTAGCTAAATTGAATTAAATACTTTACACTCTTTGCGGCTTTACAAAGGAATGCGAACAGTGTTGAGTGTTTTAACTAGTTAATATACATTCCCATGCAATAATTGACATCATACCTATATCTAACAGCTCTATCCACACTAAAAGAAACATGGATGATAACTGTAACTATGCAAATTTTTATTACCTCCTCCCAGGTATAACTGTGACCGCGGTACCCAAATAGTCATGGTCAAAGACTCATAGCCGACTTTGGGAAGTCAAGGGTTTGAGTCCTGATGCCATTGAAAACCCGCGGCAAGAGTCATCTTTCTTTGATTTTGTGGGCATCGGCTGTAGCCTAGAAATTATGATTATGAGCTCGTGGCTAGCATGTCATGAATTCGAGCCTTAGTGTTGTTTATGACCCGCCATGTAGAGGGGCTGATACACGTTAAATCTGTCGACTCTCAAAATCCTCCCGTTGTCGTGGTGTTGTAGTTTAGAGAGAGGGGAGCCAGTTCAAGGTATCGTCCCCGTCACTCGACTGCTGATCAAATTCCCGAGGTCCGTTGCCAATACCCCTAATGCTGCTTTATATATATATAAATGCGATATTAATATTCATTCCCTCCTGGAATGGTATTCTTATTAAAACATAATTCAGTTTTGTTGTTGTTTTTAATACATATAAAATTATACAAAATTATTAAATAAAATAATTAAGGGCACTATTCTTTTAAATCTATTAAAAATATTTTTCACGAGTTATATGTTCTTAGAGAGTGAATACGAATTAAACTTGTTTATCGAAAACATTTACAATGTAATTTGATAGTAAAATAAATATATTATCCAGAAAAAAATTAAGAATTGTTTCTTTATTTATTTTTAGAAAACGTTGACTTTACCAATATTGATGAATCAGAATACGTAGATTTTGAGAATCTAGAATATTCCCCCTTATACTTCTAATTCTGACAAGATCGATAAATTTACTTAACAAAAATATCATTTACTTTCAGTAAGAGAGTATTTGAATTATATTTTGAATTAATTGAAGTCCCTAATGCTGAACTGGAGCAGAAACTAAGAAATTTTTTATAAAAAAGTAAAGGTTAAGTCTGAAACAAAGTCGCAATTTAACTATTACGAAAGCGTAAGATATGTTTTTTAAACATAGCGAAAAAAATCAAAGAAATATCTTTTAAGTACTGTATCTGTATTTCAGTTCAAAAAGAAAGCGCGAGTGGTAACACTAAATAACAAAACAATACTCTTAATGCGTTACTGTAGTAACCGTGGCTCATAAAATTGAATAAAGAGTATATATATATATATATATATATATATATATATATATATATATATATATGTATAAGCAAAAAAATTCTCTTTTTATTCACAGAATGTTTCCAATGTCAAAGTTTTATTTATGAAAGAAATGTTTCTGTTTTTCGTCAAATTTTCAGTATGAATTTGTAAGGGGTGTTTTTTTTAGAGGTATAGAACTTTAAATTGCAATAAAACAACGATGTATTATTCGATTGACATGAATTTTTTTTATTCGAAAGATAATCTTGTGGCATTACATTTTAAATATGATTTCTGGCATATGACTGCCACGGCTGGCTCGGATGTAGTCCAATCTGGACGTCCAATTTTCGATGACTTTTTCCAACATTTGTGGCCGTATATCGGCAATAACACGGTGAATGTTGTCTTCCAAATGGTCAAGCGTTTGTGGCTTATCCGCATAGACCAATAATTTTACATAGCCCCACAGAAAATAGTCTAGCGGTGTTAAATCACAAGATCTTGGAGGCCGATTCACAGGTCCAAAACGTGAAATTAGGCGGTCACCAAACGTGTCTTTCAATAAATCGATTGTGCCACGAGCTGTGTGACATGTTGCGCCGTCTTGTTGGAACAACAGCTCCTGGACATCATGATTGTTCAATTCAGGAATGAAAAAGTTAGTAATCATGGCTCTATGCCGATCACCATTGACTGTAACGTTGTGGCCTTCATCGTTTTTGAAGAAGTACGGACCAATGATTCCACCAGCCCATAAAGCGCACCAAACAGTCAGTTTTTCTGGATGTAACGGTGTT
Source organism: Trichonephila clavipes (assembly GCA_019973935.1). Lineage (NCBI taxonomy): Eukaryota > Metazoa > Arthropoda > Arachnida > Araneae > Nephilidae > Trichonephila > Trichonephila clavipes. Next base: position 362,861 of record BMAU01000237.1, on the reverse strand, counting down.
TCGACGTACACTTGTGGATTAGCTTCACTCCAAATGCCGCAGTTTTGTTTGTTGACGTAGCCATTCAACCAGAAGTGCGCTTCATCGCTAAACAAAATTCGCTTATGAAAATTGGGAACAACGGCGATCTCGTTTTGGGACCATTCGACGAATCTATTCAGGCGTGAGTCTATTCATGATGAATTGCCAAACCAAACTGAGAATAAATCACTTGACAGCTGTTCGAAAGTAATGCCAACTTAAACTTCTATACCTGGAAAAAAACACTCTTTATATTAAGTAGTTAATGTCATGATTCCTCTTTACGTTACGGCACATAGGGAATGAAAAAATTCATATAAGCTAAATTCATTTTGAGAGA